>CM038677.1:812060161-812134324 GCA_021605205.1 Aegilops longissima
CGCAAGGGGAAGCACGACCGCGAGGCCGACTCCTCCTCGGGCCGCCGCCGTGGCTCCGTGAAGAAGGAGGAGCCCGCGTCACCGCCGCGCTCCTCCCGTCGAGCCCCCGCGCCGGCCCCCTTCACCATTGCCCCCTAGGCCCGCTGGCGAGCGCGACCGGCAGTACCTCTGCGCGGACGTGTGCCGGAGGTACTGGGAGACGAGGACGTCGGTCCCGTGGAGCGACGTCCACCTCCCAAACGGATGGCACCTCAGCGCCGACCGGGTCCCGATCCCGCCGGTGCCTGTGGGCGGTCGTGCGCGCCGCGATGAGATCGAGCGCCGCCGCCGCCTCCTCCCCGACGACCTCTTCTACGACGACAAGTACACCCTGACTCCTGGCTGTGGGACACATGGCTCAGGGCAGCACGACACGCCGCGTCGGCCGCATTGCCGGCCGCTGCAGTGTCGGGCCGCGCGGCCACGCCCAGAGGCGCGGGCATACGCGGGTGCACGGCCTCACGCCCTCGTCGTCGCCTTCCCCGTCTCCGTCACCACCTACACCTCCTCATATGACAGCGGAGGAGGAGGCCCGTCTCATGCAGCATGTCATGGAGAACTCCATGAACACGCACGACGAGCGGCAATGGGACGGCTTGGAGGAGGCCATGGCACTCTCTGCCGCCAGCGACGTCGCCTTCCCGGAGCTGCAGATGGCGGCCGTCAAGAAGGAGGAGAGGAGGAAGGAGGCGATGGAGGAGGAGCTGGTGGCCGTGTTCCACCCGGGTCTGCTGGGCCAGGGTGGGGCTGGCCCTGCACTGCTCCGGAGATGGCCGCCGGCGTGGGCGTGAACTGGTGCGCTACTCCGCCGCGGTCACCGAATCGGGAGGCCTCGCCACGGAAGGAGGTGGTGCAGGCACCTCCGGCCTTCCAGGCCGCCCCCGTGTACCACGCGCCGCCGCCCCACCTCTGGACACCGCCGGCCTACGTCGACCTCGTCAGCGATGACGGGGACACCGGCGGCCACTGATGAAGACGGCGAGGGCCATGGCATCGACAGGCGCGGCTGGAGCGCGCGGCGGCGTTTTTTTATGTAATTATGGCACTATATGAACTGCTAAACTGGGCCGTTTTGGGGCCGTGACCCCCCTAACTAAGTTTATGTTTATTAAACTGCGCTTATTATTTTTTTAGTCATTTTATTTACGCTTTGCTCTCTTTTTTAATCATATCCAACACAGATGTGATTTGGGGTGCGGCCGCGTGGTGGGCGCAACGATCCAACAGACAAGGCCGGATACGGGTGAACCCATCGGCGCCCTGAAGGGACAAAATCCGGCCAAACTAGACGTCCGCTTAGTCGCGGCGGTGGAGTTGGCCTTAGGCCAACTCCACCGCGCCGATCCTATCCCGTCCGCCCGTCCCGCTTGGGGTAAAAGGGACAAAAGAGGCGGCCCACCGCGCGGCCTCAAACGAACAAATGTCCGGATTCCGTCCGTTTTCGGCCCATCCCCGGCCCAAACTTGCGCTCGGTTTGGGGTCAAACGGACGCGCGTGGACGGCCGCGACTCACGCCCTTGTCCCCCCCGTGGCCCGCCTGTCGGGGACACTATCAGTCCCTCCGCTCCCAACGCTTCACCCTCTCTCCCCGCCCCGCCCCGCAGTCGGCGCCGCCCTATTCTCCGGCCGCCTCCTCACCGCGCAACCCCCCGCCGTCCATACCAAACCACGTCTCGACATGGCCGCCACCACGCCCGCACTTTTGCCATAGTTTTGGTCGTCTATCGGTGGAGGTTTGGCCGTCGCCGTCCTTGCCGGTGGCGGAGGGGACACGACTGCCAGCGACGGACCACGGAGGCCGAGGCAGATTCCGAGGAGAGCTCCAGAGCGGCCAGTGGCCGGCCGGCAACCACCCCTGCTGCGTCGAGGTGATCATCGCGGCCTCTTCGCCACCACGACCGCAAGGTGTTCGACCTTTTGCCATCAAAGGTATGGACAGTGGAGACGAGTTTTTCTTTCATCACTTCCTTTGTTCATCAGACGATTCGTCGTCGGATGATGAAGATCTTGTGGTGGCTGCACTGGTCGTTCACGACCATATTCAACGGCAGCTTCCTCGGTACAGGGGGTCACTCCCTGGTCGTGCTCCCAACCTGAACCGCAACAGGGAGAGAGGCCACGCCCTGCTCTATGCCGATTACTTTGCCAACACCCCGCTCTTCAAGACGGATAAATTCCGTCGCCGTTTTCGTATGGCAAGGCATGTGTTCAATCGTATCCGAGAGGGAGCGGTTGCTCATGACCCATACTTCGAGTGCAAGACGGATGCCCTTGGCAAGCTTGGATTCTCCTCTCACCAGAAATGCACCGCGGCCATCCGCATGCTTGCATATGGTATTCCAGGCGATCTGGTGGACGAGTATGTGCGTATGAGTGAGACAACATGTCTGATGTCAATGTACAAGTTTTGCCAGGCTGTGATCGAGGTGTTTGGCCCAGAGTACTTGAGGCAGCCAACTGCCGCTTATACAGAGAGATTGTTGGCGACCAACGCAGCTAGAGGCTTTCTAGGCATGCTTGGCAGCATAGATTGTATGCATTGGGAGTGGAAGAACTGTCCATTTGCTTGGCAGGGCTAGTACCAGGGGCATGTTAACGGGTGCACTGTCATATTAGAAGCGGTGGCATCGCAAGATCTTTGGATATGGCATTCTTTCTTCGGTATGGCAGGTTCTCACAATGATATCAACGTGCTGCAGCGTTCTCCAGTCTTCGCGAGGCTTGCGTAAGGCCACTCCCACCTGTCAACTTTGAGATCAGCGCCATCAAGACAACAAGGGATACTATCTAGCAGATGGTATATATCCTCAGTGGTCAACTTTTGTGAAGACAATCTCGAAACCCCAAGATGAGAAGAGAAAGAGATTTGCCCAAATGCAAGAGAGTGCTAGAAAGGATGTGGAACGTGCTTTTGGTGTGCTTCAATCCGGTGGGGTATCGCTCAAACCCTGCACCGTCATGGGATGAAAGGAAGCTTTGGGAGGTGATGATCTGCTTGTGTGATCATGCACAACATGATCGTCGAGGACGAGCGTGATGAGAGTATCTTCGACCAAGGATTTGATTATCAAGGTGAAAATATTGAGCCCCTGCACCAAGACCCGGCCACATTTGAACCGTTTGTCCAATTCCACTGTGAGATGTGTGATTGGCACACTCATTTGAATCTTCAAAATGACTTGGTTGAGCACGTCTGGGATCACATTGGCAACCAATAGATGTATTGCTTCATTTTATGTTCGTTGAAGACAATTTCGATTTGGTTGTAAAACTATTTTATTAGAGACAATTTCGATTGGGTTGTAAAACTATTTTTGTTTTCAGACAATTAATATTTGGACGTGCAAACTAGTTTTCATATGAATATATGGGCATTTTTGGCCCTGACGGACAGGATGGGGCAAATGGATGCGGCCGCGCGCTGGGCGCATGGCCACCGCATCCCAGGACAGGCCCGGCCATGACCTTAAATCCCTACCCAAACGGACAGAGTCCGGACAAAACGAACGTCCGTTTGGAGTCGCCCGGTGGAGTTGGCCTTACCTCTTAATCGTTCATACATACGGATGGCCCATGGTTTCTGTGGCATCACATCACATGAATAAACGAAGCACCGTGTCATCCGGAAAGAAAATCATTTTGTGCAGTGCAGTTTACCATATATCTGGACACGGATGCTCTGGCGTGGCCAACCCATATCTCTACCTACCTATGAGCACCAACAGGACTACCTAGTCTGCCAAATATCAGCAATAGACCGGTCAAAAGTTGTGTTCCTACTGGCCCCGGTAGTGTTGTACAGCAGTCCCGTCCTGCACTGTACTGTATGAAGGAAATATGCCCTAGAGGCAATAATAAAGTTATTATTTATTTCCTTATATCATGATAAATGTTTATTATTCATGCTAGAATTGTATTAACCGGAAACATAATACATGTGTGAATATATAGACAAACAGTATGTCACTAGTATGCCTCTACTTGACTAGCTTGTTAATCAAAGATGGTTATGTTTCCTAACCTTGAACAAGGAGTTGTTATTTGATTAACAAGGTCACATCATTAGTTGAATGATCTGATTGACATGACCCATTCCGTTAGCTTAACACTTGATCGTTTAGTATGTTAATGCTTTCTTCATGACCCATACATGTTCCTATAACTATGAGATTATGCAACTCCTGCCATCGGAGGAACACTTTGGTACTACCAAACGCCACAACGAATCGGGTGATTATAAAGGAGTACTACAGGTGTCTCCAAAGGTACTTGTTGGGTTGGCGATTTCGAGATTAGGTTTTGTCACTCCGATTGTCGGAGAGGTATCTCCAGGCCTTCTCGGTAATGCACATCACTTAAGCCTTGCAAGCATTACAACTAATGAGTTAGTTGTGAGATGATGTATTACGGAACGAGTAAAGAGACTTACCGTAACGAGATTGAACTAGGTATTGGATACCGACGATCGAATCTCGGGTAAGTAACATACCGATGACAAAGGGAACAACGATGTCGTTATGCGGTTTGACCGATAAAGATCTTCAGAGAATATGTAGGAACCAATATGGGCATCCAGGTTCCGCTATTGGTTATTGACCGAGAATGGTTCTAGGTCATGTCTACATAGTTCTCGAACCCGTAGGGTCCGCACGCTTAACGCTTCGATGACAGTTCATAATGAGTTTATAAGTATTGATGCACAAGGTTGTTCGAGTCCCGGATGTGATCACGGACATGACGAGGAGTCTCAAATGGTCGAGACATAAAGATTGATATATTGGAAGCCTATGTTTGACTTGGAAGTGTTCCGGTGAAATCGGATTTTATCGAGTACCGGAGGTTACCGAACCCCCGGAAGTCTATGGGCCTTAATGGGCCATGGGAGAAGAGGAAGGGCCGGCCAAGGTGGGCTGCGCGCCCCTCCCCTCTAGTCCGAATAGGACAAGGAAGGGGGGGGCGCCTTCCTCTTCCCTCCTCCAATCCTAGTCCAACTAGGAGAAGGGGGAGTCCTACTCGGTGGGAGTAGGACTCCTCCTGGCGCGCCTCCTCTAGGGCCGCCACCTCCCCTTGTCTCCTTTATATACGGGGCAGGGGCACCCCAATACACACAAGTTGATCTACGGATCGTTCCTTAGCCGCAGCGGTGCCCCTCCACCATATTCCACCCGGTCATATCGTCATGAGCTTAGGCGAAGCCCCGCGCCGGTGAAGTCATATCGTCGCGGAGCTTAGGCGAAGCCCTGCGCCGGTGGAGCATCATCATCGCCACCACGCCGTCGGTCGACGGAACTCATCCCGACACTTTGCTGGATCGAGTCCGGGATCGCCATCGAGCTGAACGTGTGCAGAACTCGGAGGTGCCGACGCTCGGTGCTTGGATCGGTAGGATCGTGAAGACGCACGACTACATCAACCGCGTTGTTATAACGCTTCCGCTTTCGGTCACGAGGG
Organism: Aegilops longissima; assembly: GCA_021605205.1. Classification (NCBI taxonomy): domain Eukaryota; kingdom Viridiplantae; phylum Streptophyta; class Magnoliopsida; order Poales; family Poaceae; genus Aegilops; species Aegilops longissima. Next base: position 812,065,652 of record CM038677.1, read on the forward strand.
TACGTGGACGGACACTCTCCCTCTCGTTGCTATGCCATCACCATGGTCTTGCGTGTTCGTAGGAAATTTTTGAAATTACTACGCTCCCCAACAATGGCATCCGAGCCTGGTTTTATGCGATGATGTCATGTGCACGAGTAGAACACAAGTGAGTTGTGGGCGATACAAGTCATACTGCCTACCAGCATGTCATACTTTGGTTCAGCGGTATTGTGAGATGAAGCGCCCGGACCGACATTACGCAGACGCTTACGCGAGACTGGTTTCACCGCCCGAGCACTCGTTGCTTAAAGGTGACCGGCGGGTGTCTGCTCTCTCACTTTAGTTGAACCGAGTATGACTACGCCCGTCCTTGAGAAGGTTAAAACGGAGTCTATTTGACAAACTATCGCTGTGGTTTTGATGCGAGGTAAGAACGGTTCTTGCTCAGCCCGTAGCAGCCACGTAAAACTTGCAACAACAAAGTAGAGGACGCCTAACTTGTTTTTGCAGGGCATGTTGTGATGTGATGTGGTCAAGACGTGATGCTATATTTTATTGTATGAGATGATCATGTTTTGTAACCGAAGTTATCGGCAATCTGGCAGGAGCCATATGGTTGTCGCTTATTGTATGAAATGCAACGCCATGTAATTGCTTTACTTTATCACTAAGGAGTAGCGATAGTCGTAGAAGCAATAGTTGGCGAGACGACAACGATGCTACGATGGAGATCAAGGTGTCGCTACCGGTGACGATGGTGATCATGACGGTGCTTGGCGATGGAGATCACAAGCACAAGATGATGATGACCATATCATATCACTTATATTGATTGCATGTGATGTTTATCCTTTATGCATCTTATCTTGCTTTGTTTGACGGTAGCATTATAAGATGATCTCTCACTAAAATTATCAAGAAGTGTTCTCCGAGTATGCACCGCTGCCAAAGTTCGTAGTACCCGGACACCACGTGATGATCGGGTGTGATAAGTTCTACGTCCATCTACAACGGGTGCAAAACAGTTGCACACGCGAATACTCAAGTTAAACTTGACGAGCCTAGCATATAACAGATATGGCCTCGAACACGGAGACCGAAGGTCGAACGTGAATCATATAGTAGATATGATCAACATAGTGATGTTCACCATTGAAACTACTCCGCCTCACGTGATGATCGGACATGGTTTAGTTGATTTGGATCACGTGATCACTTAGATGACTAGAGAGATGTCTGTCTAAGTGGGAGTTTTTAATATGATTAATTGAACTTAAATTTATCATGAACTTAGTACCTGATAGTATTTTGCTTGTCTATGTTTAATGTAGATAGATGGCTCGTGCTGTTGTTCCGTTGAATTTTAATGCGTTCCTTGAGAAAGCAAAGTTGAAAGATGATGGTAGCAATTACACGGACTGGATCCGAATTTGAGGATTATCCTCATTGCTGCACGTAAAAATTACGCCTGGAAGCACCGCTGGGTGACAGCTCTGCTGCAGATGCCGAGCCGTGGTTATGAACGTCTGGCAAAGCAGAGCTGATGACTACTCTATAGTTCAGTGTGCCATGCTTTACGGCTTAGAACCGGGTCTTCAACGACGTTTTGAACGTCATGGAGCATATGAGATGTTCCAGGAGTTGAAGTTAATATTTCAAGCAAATGCCCGGATTGAGAGATATGAAGTCTCCAATAAGTTCTATAGCTGCAAGATGGAGGAGAATAGTTACAAGTGAGCACATACTCAAAATGTCCGGGTATAACAATCACTTAATTCAGCTGGGAGTTAATCTTCCGGATGATAGTGTCATTGATGAATTCTCCAATCACGCCACCAAGCTACAAGAGCTTCGTGATGAACTATAATATGCAAGGGATGACTAAGACAATTCTGAGCTCTTCGCGATGCTAAAAGCCATGGAGGTAGAAATCAAGAAAGAGCATCAAGTGTTGATGGTCAACAAGACCACTAGTTTCAAGAAAAGGGCAAAGGGAAGAAGAAGGAAACTTCAAAAGAACAGCAAGAAAGTTGCTGATCAAGAGAAGAAACCCAAGTCTGGACCTAAGCCTGAAATCGAGTGTTTTACTGCAAGCAGACCGGACCTTCGAAGCGGAACTGCCCCAAGTATTTGGCGGATAAAAGGATGGCAAGGTGAACAAAGGTATATGTGATATACATGTTATTGATGTGTACCTTACTAGAGCTCGTAGTAGCACCTAGGTATTTGATACTGGTTCATTGCTAATATTTGCAACTCAAACAGGGACTACGGAATAGACGAGCACCGGCAAAGGACGAGGTGACGATGCGCGTGGGAAATGGTTCCAAAGTCAATGTGATCGCGGTCGGCACGCTACCTCTACATCTACCTTGGGATTAGTTTTAGACCTAAATAATTGTTATTTGGTGCCAGCGTTGAGCATGAACATTATATCTGGATCTTGTTTAATGCGAGACGGTTATTCATTTAAATCAGAGAATAATGGTTGTTCTATTTATATGAGTAATATCTTTATGGTCATGCACCCTTGAAGAATGGTCTATTCTTGTTGAATCTCGACAAGAGTGAGACACATATTCATAATGTTGAAGCCAAAAGATGCAGAGTTGATAATGATAGTGCAACTTATTTGTGGCATCGCCGCTTAGGTCATATCGTGTAAAACGCATGAAGAAACTCCATACCGATGGGCTTCGAATCACTTGATTATGAATCACTTGGTACTTGCGAACCGTGCCTCATGGGCAAGATAACCAAAACGCCGTTCTCCGGAACTATGGAGCGAGCAACTGATTTGTTGGAAATCATACATACCGATGTTTGTGGTCCAATGAATGTTGAGGCACGCAAGGGTATCGTTATTTTCTCACCTTCACAGATGATTTAAGCAGATATGGGTATATCTACTTAATGAAACACAAATCTGAAACGCTTGAAAATTCAAAGAATTTCAGAGTAAAGTGGAAAATCATCGTAACAAGAAAATAAAGTTTCTACGATCTGATCGTGGAGGAGAATATTTGAGTTACGAGTTTGGTTTACATTTGAAACAATGTGGAATAGTTTCAGAACTCACGCCACCCGAACACCACAGAGAAATGGTGTGTCCGAACGTCAGAATCGTACTTTACTAGATATGGTGCGATCTATGATGTCTATTTCCGATTTACCGCTATCGCTTTGGGGTTATGCTTTAGAGACGGCCGCATTCACGTTGAATAGGACACCGTCAAAATCCGCTGAGACGACGCCTTATGAACTGTGGTTTGGCAAGAAACCAAAGTTGTCGTTTCTTAAAGTTTGGGGCTGCGATGCTTATGTAAAGAAACTTCAACCAGATAAGCTCGAACCCAAATCGAAAATGTGTCTTCATAGGATACCCAAAGGAGACTGTTGGGTACACCTTCTATCACAGATCTGAAGGCAAGATTTTCGTTGCTAAATTCGGGTCCTTTCTAGAGAAGGAGTTTCTCTCGAAAGAAGTGAGTGGGAGGAAAGTAGAACTTGATGAGATAATCAGATCTGCTCCCTTATTGGAAAGTAGTTCATCACAAGAAATGGTTCTGTGACAACTACACCAATTAGTGAGGAAACTAATGATGATGATCATGAAGCTTGAGATCAAGTTGCTATTGAACCTCGAGGTCAACCAGAGTAAAATACGCACAGAGTGGTACGGTAATCTTATTCGAAGTCATGTTACTTGACCATGGCGAACCTACAAACTATGAAGAAGCGATGGTGAGCCCAGATTCGCAAAATGGCTGGAAGCCATGAAATCTGAGATGGGATCCATGTATGAGAACAAAGTATGGACTTTGGTTGACTTGCCCGATGATCGGCAAGCCATTGAAAATAAATGGATCTTTAAGAAGAAGACCGACGCCGATGGTAATGTAACTGTCTACAAAGCTCGACTTGTTGCAAAAGGTTTTCGACAAGTTCAAGGAGTTGACTACGATGAGACTTTCTCACCCGTAGCGATGCTTAAGTCTGTCCGAATCATGTTAGCAATTGCCGATTTTATGATTATGAAATTTGGCAAATGGATGTAAAACTGCATTCTTGAATGGATTTCTAGAAGAAGAGTTGTATATGATGCAACCAGAAGGTTTTGTCGATCCAAAAGGTGCTAACAAAGTGTGCAAGCTCCAGCGATCAATTTATGGTCTGGTGCAAGCCTCTCGGAGTTGAATAAACGCTTTGATAATGTGATCAAAGCATATGGGTTTGTACTGCACTTTTGGAGAAGCCTGATTTACAAGAAAGTGAGTGGGAGCTCAGAGCATTTCTAATATTATATGTGGACGATATATTATTGATTGGAAATGATATAGAATTTCTGGATAGCATAAAAGGATACTTGAATAAAAGTTTTTCAATGAAAGACCTCGTGAAGCTGCTTACATATTGGGCATCAAGATCTATAGAGATAGATCAAGACGCTTGATTGGACTTTCACAAAGCACATACCTTGATAAAGTTTTGAAAAGTTCAAAATGGATCAGGCAAAGAAAGGTTTTTACCTGTGTTACAAGGTGTAAGATTGAGTCGACTCAATGCCCGACCACAGCAGAAGATAGAGAGAAAATGAAAGATGTTCCTATGCTTCAGCCATAGGCTCTATCATGTATGCAATGCTGTGTACCAGACTGACGATGCTTAGCTGTAAGCTTGGCAGGAAGGTACCAAAGTAATCCAGAGTGGATCATTGGACAGCGGTCAAGAACATCCTGAAATACCGAAAAGGACTAAGGATATGTTTCTCATATATGGAGGTGACAAAGAGCTAATCGTAAATGGTTACGCCGATGTAAGCTTTGACACCGATCCGGACGATTCTAAATCGCAAACCGGATACGTGTTTTTATTAAACGGAGGAGCTGTCGGTTGGTGCAGTTCTAAACAAAGCGCCGTGGCGGGATCTACATGTGAAGCGGAGTACATAGCTGCTTCGAAGCAGCAAATGAAGGAGTCTGGATGAAAGAGTTCATTTCGATCTAGGTGTCATACCTAGTGCATCGGGACCGATGAAGATCTTCCGTGACAATATGGTGTAATTGCCTTGGCAAAGGAATCCAGATTTCACAAGAGGACCAAGCACATCAAGAGACGCTTCAATTCCATTCGGGACCAAGTCCAAGTGGGAGACATAGAGATTTGCAAAATACATACGGATCTGAATGTTGCGACTGCTGACTAAGCCTCTTCCACGAGCAAAACATGATCAGCACCAAGACTCCATGGGTGTAAGGATCATTACTTTGTAATCTAGATTATTGACTCTAGTGCAAGTGGGAGACTGAAGGAAATATGCCCTAGAGGCAATAATAAAGTTATTATTTATTTCCTTATATCATGATAAATGTTTATTATTCATGCTAGAATTGTATTAACCGGAAACATAATACATGTGTGAATATATAGACAAACAAGATGTCACTAGTATGCCTCTATTTGACTAGCTTGTTAATCAAAGATGGTTATGTTTCCTAACCATGAACAAGGAGTTGTTATTTGATTAACAAGGTCACATCATTAGTTGAATGATCTGATTGACATGACCCATTCCGTTAGCTTAACACTTGATCGCTTAGTATGTTAATGCTTTCTTCATGACCCATACATGTTCCTATAACTATGAGATTATGCAACTCCTGTTTACCGGAGGAACACTTTGGTACTACCAAACGCCACAACGAATCGGGTGATTATAAAGGAGTACTACAGGTGTCTCCAAAGGTACTTGTTGGGTTGGCGATTTTGAGATTAGGTTTTGTCACTCCGATTGTCGGAGAGGTATCTCCAGCCTTCTCGGTAATGCACATCACTTAAGCCTTGCAAGCATTACAACTAATGAGTTAGTTGTGAGATGATGTATTACGGAACGAGTAAAGAGATTTACCGTAACGAGATTGAACTAGGTATTGATACCGACGATCGAATCTCGGTAAGTAACATACCGATGACAAAGGAACAACGATGTCGTTATGCGGTTTGACCGATAAAGATCTTCGAGAATATGTAGGAACCAATATGGGCATCCAGGTTCCGCTATTGGTTATTGACCGAGAATGGTTCTAGGTCATGTCTACATAGTTCTCGAACCCGTAGGGTCCGCACGCTAACGCTTCGATGACAGCTCATAATGAGTTTATAAGTATTGATGCACCAAGGTTGTTCGAGTCCCGGATGTGATCACGGACATGACGAGGAGTCTCAAATGGTCGAGACATAAAGATTGATATATTGGAAGCCTATGTTTGACTTGGAAGTGTTCCGGTGAAATCGGATTTTATCGAGTACCGGAGGTTACCGAACCCCGGGAAGTCTATGGGCCTTAATGGGCCATGGGAGAAGAGGAAGGGCCGGCCAGGTGGGCTGCGCCGCCTCCCCCTCTAGTCCGAATAGGACAAGGAAGGGGGGCGGCGCCTTCCCTCTTCCCTCCTCCAATCCTAGTCCAACTAGGAGAAGGGGGAGTCCTACTCGGTGGGAGTAGGACTCCTCCTTGGTGCGCCTCCTCTAGGGCCGCCACCTCCCCTTGTCTCCTTTATATACGGGGCAGGGGCACCCCAATACACACAAGTTGATCTACGGATCGTTCCTTAGCCGTGTGCGGTGCCCCTCCACCATATTCCACTTCGTCATATCGTCATGAGCTTAGGCGAAGCCTCGCGCCGTGAAGTCATATCGTCATGAGCTTAGGCGAAGCCCTGCGTCGGTGGAGCATCATCATCGCCACCACGCCGTCGGTCGACGGAACTCATCCCCGACACTTTGCTGGATCGGAGTCCGGGATCGCCATCGAGCTGAACGTGTGCGTAACTCGGAGGTGCCCGACGCTCGGTGCTTGGATCGGTCGGATCGTGAAGACGCACGACTACATCAACCGTGTTGTTATAACGCTTCCGCTTTCGGTCTACGAGGGTACGTGGACGGACACTCTCCCCTCTCGTTGCTATGCCATCACCATGGTCTTGCGTGTTCGTAGGAAATTTTTGAAATTACTACGTTCCCCAACACTGTACACCTCATAGACCTGTCATCTCTGGCAGGCAAAATAGAGTAGGCAGCAGCCACGCATACTCATCTCGTGGCCGAATTTCGTGTTTTGACCCTTTTTGGAAAGAATTTCGGGATCTGACACCAGCTCGGAAAATTTTTGGGATCTGACCCTTTTGCCTACCGCCAGAGGGCCTGGCGGTAGGATTGCGTGCCCTACCGCCATAGCCTACGGCGGTAGGCCCTTTGACGGCGACTGACGGCCGTTTGCAGCCGCTGACGTGGAAAAGGGCCTACCGCCATCCCCTACGGCGGTAGGTTACTAGAGCCTACCGCCATACCCTCTGGCGGTAGGGTCCTGTGTTCTGGATAAGGTGGGGAGGGGCTGGATATTCCCCCCTCCTCAACCACTCATTCAGCCCACATCACCTCTCCACCGAGCTCAACTCTCCCCCCCCCCTCTTTCTTTGAAGCACAAGAGCCTCCCAAATCTCTCTCATTTGTTTGAGATTTCTCTGGTGGATTCTTACCATTTTCATCACTCAAGGTGGCTCTCTCATTTCCCTTCATTTTGATTGGTTGATATCTTTGTTTACTTTGCATTTTCTCATTTGATTGCAAACCCTAGCTCATCATTTTGGTGTGGTCAAATCAATTACTATGATCCATTTAGGTTTATGTTTGTGATTTCCTTATGTATGATGTGCTTAGAATTGCTTGTAGAAAAGTTTGTGTGCCTAGATCTAGTGCTAATATTAACATACATAATGGGGATTAGGTTATGCTTAAGAAAGCAATTAAAGCTAAGTTACTTTAATAGCAACTTTTCAATTGTAGGATGGCACCGCTCGCTTTCTTTGAAACTTCGCTGAGGCGGCGCTAACCGTGAACGCTAATTGATTGAGGAAAAGATGAACTTGTGGATCAAGCCATTGATGCGTTGAATGCGGAGTGTAGGGCCTTTTCATATAATTATTTCAATAAAGACCGCTTCAAAATTTTATAACAAAAAGGAGAGGCTGATGAAGAAGCTCAAGACGGCGGAAAAAATTGTAGGCGTGATCTTGCAATATAAATTACATTGTGTGCATAACGGCAGAATATGCTGAGATAGACATGGGCAATCATGGTCAGGTCATTGATTGGTTAGTTCGCCAACCATTCTCGCCGGATGAGAACCGTGCATCTCGCTGGGCATGGGTCAAAGAAAGAAATGATGTTATTTGTTGCAACCCGGGACCTGAAGTCGCATAGTATTGCATGAGGCTATGTAATCTTTGTCATTTGACTGTAATGACATGTACCCTATGCTTGGTCGTCGCTTGAACTACTATGACTTGTACCCTTAACATTTGAACTCATTAAGAACTTGGTGTTGTATGTCATATGAAGTAACCGAGTGTTGTACTCTACTTAATTTATTTTATTTTTTATTTATGTCATCTTAAACCCAGATATTCATGTAGGATGGACAGTCGATCCATGACTATGAACATAGCGCAGAGAAGATCATGGCGGAGTGACACCGTTGTTTGAAGAAGGAATGTGAAGCATGGTTGAAGAGTTGTGATGAGGCAAATGCGCCATGAAGGATTTCAGCAAGTATCACTTTATCGAGAAACCTTCGATGCTAAGGAGAAAAAGCATTCAAAGCTTGTGAAGGAGAAAGAGAGGATGCTTGATCAGCTGCAAGACCGGAATATGCTTGCGACACGCTTTGGCAGCTTGAGATTATGTTCACTGCAAGCAAAGAAGAATTTCGTGAGATGGACTTGAGGAAACCCGGCAGGTCATAGGATGGGCAATCAAACAGGCGTGTCGAGAATCCTCTCGCCCGTGCTGCATGGGCTTGGTTCCGTGAAACGAATGGTGTGTTGGGTCATTGGGCAGGATCCACAGACTTTCAACTGAAGCGTAATCAAGGGCGTGACGATCAAATTGAACGTCTGATAAGTATGAGAGATATGTTACCTGTTTAGAAAATGTGTCGTTGAGCATGAGTTATTAGTTTCAAACGATGTCATCTGAACCGGGTCATGTTTTAATAAGTTTGAACATTTGTTATTCGTGAATGTAATGAACTATGTAGAGTTGAGTTATGTATGTGCTTGCGAGATAGAATTGGGTATATTATGCTAACATTCGACACATATGGGGCAAAACAAGGGAGAGGAGGGACCAGACCCTACCGCCACAGGCCATGGCGGTAGGGTCTAGCACCCTACCGCCATGGCCTGTGGTGGTAGGGTCCGGTCCTACCGCCAACGGTTTTGGTTTGTTCGTCCCAGAAACCTTGCCCGCCTATCGCCATGCAACCTGGCGGTAGGGTCCAGCACCCTACCGCCATGGCCTGTGGCGGTAGGGTCCGGTCCTACCGCCAATTGTTTTGGTTTCTTCGTCACAGAAACCTTGCCCCCCTACCGCCATGCAACCTGGCGGTAGGGTCCAGCACCCTACCGCCATGGCCTGTGGCGGTAGGGTTCCAACTCCGAAAACAGAGCACTCTGTTCTGTTATATCCCACTTCTCTTCACAGCATAACAGTTTTTCAATAAGAATCATGACAAATCCCAGAATACACTAACAAAATAAATTCATTCACAACACATTGCAAACATCTTCACACCAAATTCAATACAAATGGCAAATTCATTCACGACAAGTTGACGACACATGGCTTTTTGCCTTAGTACTACATAGTTCATGATAAATTTGGCATGGCTTCATCCGGTTACATGACGAGTCCACCGAAGGCGACGGCTTTACTGAGTCATACGGGGCCATTTCCCCTTCCTGTCACGTGCCTCATCCTCCTCTTGTGCCTTGCGAGCTCTTGCAAGCTTTCTTGCCCTCTCCTCCTCACGAGCAAGCTTCTCTTGGCGTGCCCTCTCCTCCTCGCGTTGCTTCCGCTCCATCCTCTCTTTTTGACGACGCTCTTCCTCCAAGCCTCTTTGAAACCTTTCTTCGAACAGCCGTTCGCGCCTAAAACAATCTTCTAATTGGTCCTTTTGGATATCTTTTGGCACTTCATGATCTATCCAGCTGAAGTACTTGCATAGAGGAGGCGGTGACTGCATATAAAACGGATGTTAGTGATGGCACACAGTTGAGAGTAACATGTTACTTCTCTAGCATACCGGTGGAAGGTCATAGGAGTTAGTTGGAAGCGCACGATCGTAAGCATAATTGGGGCAAACAAAATATCTCCTTCCTTCGGTCCATGACTTCTTTCGGTCGGTGGACTCCTTCACCTTGCAAACATCTCCACACCAACATGGCGGAATCTTCACATCCTTCTCCTTCACCTTGTCCAAAGATGCGTCCTTCCACTTGTGTGGCATGTCTTCATGGTTAGCACACGGTGGCCTTGTCATGGAACCGGATGAAGCCATGCCCTACAACAAATAAAGATGTTAAGTCTAAATATGAACACATTGACATGTAAAGGGGCAAATATATCAACACATGCATGAACATATTAAAAGTAGTACCATTCACATTATTTAAGGAAAGGATTGAACCGAGGCGCCCACATGAACCTTGTTCTTTCCAATGTAAACTCGTGCAACCGCACCGTTGTGCCATCGGATACGTTCATGTTTCTCACCCGTGCTGCGGTCATCAAATGCGAGCAAGGCCAATGATACTTGTGTGGCCTCTCACACTGGCACCAACGGTTTTTAAGGTGCACCTCGTAAGCAACGCAAACAAGGGTAAGGTCTTTGCAAAACTCCTTGCTCTTGCATGCCCGGTAAAAGTTTGCAACAAAGTGTCTCATGCACCAACGGTGTTGAAGCTTTGGAAGACCGGGAATATCAACGTCTATTGCTTTGAGAATCCCATGATGGCGATCCGATATAATGCATACCTCTCGCTTGCCTATCACCTTGGTTCTCACATGCCCCATGAACCACTCCCAATTATCATCGTGCTCCGAAGGCACCAAGGCAAATGCCACCGGCAACACGTTATCATTTGAAGAGTGGGCCATCGCCACCATCAATGTGCCCTTGTATTTTCCGGTCAAGAATGTACCATCTATAGACAACACCGGGCGACAATATGTGAATGCCTCAATGCATTGTCCAGAGCTCCAGAAGGCATGACGAAACACTCCGGCAATTGACTCCACCCGATGGCGCATTCCCGGGTTTCGATGAGCAATTGCTGCCAACATCTTGGGGAGAATGTTATATGCGGCCTCATAATCACCATGCAACATCCTAATAGCGTTTGCCTTCGCCATCCATGCCTTCCCGTACTTGACCGGGTGTCCGAATTGTTCCTCAATCGAAGACATGAGAAACTTGACCTTCACGGTTGGATCATGTGCTATTTGATGCAACAATTTATATCCTAGATACTCCGACGTGAGTTGACGGTGTCCTTTGCTTTGGTCGGCCTTGTCCGGGGGTACACACGTGTGAGTGCCAACATGACTCTTCAAGACCCATTGCCCGGTTTCTTTGATTTTTCTACCGCGGACCATCCATTTGCAACCTTCTTTGTCACATCTCGACCGCAATCAAGTTTTTGGTTTGAATGACCAACAACAAACAGCCTATGGTTCCTAATGGCATAGTCAGACAACCATATCTTGAACTCTACCAAAGAACCAAACTTGATGCCTTTCTTCAAATGAGCATTCTCATCCTCATTTTCTGGTCGAGGATCACTGAATTTGGGGCACGGCGCTGGCTCGACAACCATAATCTCATCCCACCATCAACGATCGCATTGTCCGCAAGACTCACATCTCTAAACAAAGGCGGCCCTCTCTCCTTGCCGGTCACCTTCTTGTAGATTTCGTTTTTTGCGCAATCAACCCATCCTCATCCAACTCTTCCTCCGGACCCTCGTCATCCGAAAGTTATACCCACACATACGGTTATAATGGAGGGTACGGTCCATGTCTTGTTGCCGCTGACAATGACATCCAAGTTAGCAATTGGATTGTAATGGATCTCTTCATTCTCCGAGTAAACATCCTCCTCTAGAGCAACAATAGCATCATCATCAACATGAGGAATAGCATCTTCTTCAACATGAGGAATAGCATCATGACGGAGTACTATGGCGCTTAGCGCTGATATGATCTTCATGGGGTTGGCTACTTGGTGATTGGCTAGAAGAATTGGGGACATACACCTCGGCACTGTCATCATGCATGGGGAGGATGCATCATGTTGAGATCAATTTGCAAAGGAGGAGGAGGATCAACCTTGTGGCAAAGATCTCAAGAGACTTGTCTTGTGATGCGCCTACTTTTCCTTGTACACATTCCAATGCAATTGGGAGGTGATGGGCATACTCTTTAATCAGACTTTACTCCCAATCCAATGTCATACCTCCCAATAAGCTTAACCTCGCATTTGAGTCATTCAAATGTAAGACGCTTCTCACTTGAACTACAAGATCATCAAAGCTTGGACTTGTGTCAAAACCATAGCCTCTTCCCTTCATCGTCATTTCCAAGCATAAATGTCGACTTGTCCAAATAATGAACGCTATTTAGCTTATGCATCTAAGAAAATGGGAAGAATATAATCAATCCATATATGTCATGCAACCAACACAAATGGACAAATGAACGAAATTTTGCATAACTACTATTCATACTAAAGTTAACCTAACAATTAACCACTAACCCTAACCATAACCCCTAACATAACCACTATAACCCTAACCCCCAACATAACCACCAACATAACCACCCAACATCCCTAACCCTAACCCTAACACCAACCCCTAACATAACCACAACCCTAGCCATAAATGCATCATAAATGCACACAACAACATCAACACCTAGGGTTTGCAATAAATTGACCAAATCAACACAAACAAAGATCTCAACCAATCAAAAGAAGGGGGAATGGGGGAGGTACCTTGGGTGATGAAAATGCTCCGGATCCACCGATGAAATCCCAAGCAAATGGAGTGGATCTAGGGGGGTTTGTGAGGGGGAGAGAGGGGGAAGAGGAGCTGAGCACGGGGAAGAAGATGAGTGGGGAAGAAGAGTGGTGGTGGGGCCCACAAACCAGCCCCTCCCCACCTTATCTAGAACACAGGACCCTACCGCCAGAAGGTATGACGGTAGGCTCCAGTAACCTACCGCCGTAGGGGATGGCGGTAGGCCCTTTTCCACGTCGCCGCTGCCAACGGCTGTCATCGCCGTTAAAGGGCCTACCGCCGAGGCTATGGCGGTAGGGAGACGTAATCCTACCACCAGTACTACTGGCGGTAGGCAAAAGGGTCAGATCCCGAAATTTTTCCGAACTGGGGTCAGATCCCGATTTTGTTTGCAAAAAGGGTCAAAACACGAAATTTTACCTCATCTCGTCCGGTGGTACACAGCAGACCCTTCACAAACAGCACTGTAGCTACAATGCATTTCACCTTGACTGATCTTTTTAGTACGGCAGGGTATTACAAAACAAAGAGCAAGCAATGTTACAGTACGTTTCTTTGGCCAAACAAAAGGTCACTGCATGCCTTTGTCGAAAAAACAAATGCCACTGCAAGAGAACAGCAGTGTGAAGCATAATGATCATTTCTTTTCTTGGGGAACGGAAAAAACTCCTGCTTCAAGCGATCTAGGGCCTCTCCCATTGATGGGACCTTTCTTTGGCATGGAATCAAACAGGTTGTTCAACAGTACAATTGTATTTTTGCTCTCAATTGCTTTTCTATTTCTTCAAAAAAATGAAAACACACAGGTTGTGGAGAAAAACATTTACATGGTTTTTTTAGGAGAAAAACATTTACATCTAGGATGTCACCCATATATCATTAGATTCATCATAACACGTAATTCCACATTTTATATATTTGGGAAGCAGTTCCTCTGACATACTGCACATGCCATTAAGGGCACTGACATGTGGACCTGATTCCCGGTGGGCTCACCTGCCAGTGGCCGAATGGTACCTGCCGCACGGCAGAGGATCCGCGTCCATATATTTGGTAGTGCAGATATACATAGTTTTCCTTATAAACCTGGGCAGAATTTGTAATGTTTGACTTTTCAAAAAACTTATACGCAATACATAATGTAACGAAGGGAGTATGCTTTTCTAAACACAACATTTGCTATACAATCTTCACGACGTGTAAGATTACAACTTAAATATTGTTTTCATACCATTTCAACTTCTACCATTACAAATATAACGGTGCTAAAGTACTATAACTCAACATATAAAAAATCTTCATTATAATGGACTGAAATAGTGCCGTCTCGAGAAGTTCAGGTCAAGTCTAGAACTATTTTTACTCGCAAATTTTTTTTACAACTATTTTGTCGATATCTACCACAACCCAATGCTTACAATATGAGCTTCGGTATACTATGTTTGTTATTGACAACCGTTGGATCAAATTCTAAAAGTGGTTCAATGTATTATCTAGCATCCCTTTCATGAGTCTAAGGTTGTGTTTGGGAGTATTCTACTTCCCAACTTCACCCCACACCTCTAAACTCCACTACACCACCTCTAATGTTGTGTTTGAGAAGATATATTCAAATGCTACTTTTTAGCATACCTTTTAATTTGTTTTCATTTTATACACTAAAATTTGTGCATGTAAACACAAGAGCATGTTTGCTGCAAACATTTTAGTTTTATTTCAAACTTAACTAATTTTTATTTTTTATAGAATGTGTGATCTGTAGTAGGATTGATTATCTCATGGCTGCCCTAGGTACCCCGCTTCTCGCCCCGCTCACTCCATGTTTGTGCATGTTTTTTGTTCATAGGGAACAATTAGTTCAGTTAGTGCTCGATGGGGATTGATTTCAGGGTCTGAGTCACTTTTCTCTTTGTTGTTCTATCTTCGGATATAAGGACACTAGTAGAAAAGAGGGCTTTGGTTCAGGCCGGGTCAATCCATTAGTCCCGGTTCAGTCCAGAACCGGGACCCATGGGGGCATTGGTCCCGGTTCGTGAGCCCAGGGGGCCGGCCGGGCCACGTGGGCCATTGGTCCTGGTTCGTCTGGACCTTTTGGTCCCGGTTGGTGGGACGAACCGGGAGCAATGGGCTGGCTCTGCCCACCACCATTGGTCCCGGTTGGGAGCTTGAACCGGGCAACAGGTTGCCTTTTAGTCCCGGTTCGTGCCACCAACCGGGACCATTGAGGTGTTTGAGATATACCCTCGCCATGAGCAGAGAGCACTCCAAAGGCTCGCTTTTTCTCTGACCGGCGAGGGGAGGGCTTTGTGGTGCTCTAGCTCACCTCCTATGCACATGAGGTGTTCGATGAAAATGCCCGAGCCACACTAGTTAAGCTTTATCCTCTCGAAGCACAACCTCCGAACTCTATTTTTACCGAGATTTGTCTAGGTTTATTTTAGCGGCCCGTCACGCCCCGTCCCCGTCTTCACTATCGTCGATCGTCCGTGTCGATCTCGTCGCCGGCACCACCGTGGTGAGCCTCTTGTTCTTATCTTCTTTCTGAAAGAAAAAAAATTCTTGCTTTAGATAGATACTTGTCTAATTTTCTTACTATTTTATTGCTTGTTATTATATAGTGCGATGGTTTTGGTATCCGCCTGCCGGCCCTCGCCCACATCTATGATTCGGATGTGGTATATGTTATCTTTATAACTATTGGTTCATTTATTGTTTATGAAAATTATGCCACCAACGTGACAAAGATTTTATTTATCTAGGAGGTATGTGAACTGAAATTCCAACCGACCCTATTGTCGAGAGGTTAAATTTAGTTGAAGAAGAAAACAATTTCTTGAAGGAAAAATAAAAAAATTGAGGAGGAGAAGATGATATTGGAGTTGCATGTTGCGGATGTCGTCGATGATCACAAGATCAAGATGGATGCAACGCGCTTGAAGATTAGAAAGATTAGAAAATATGCCATTCATACCGAGGCTTGGTATCATTATGCCGTTGGATCAATTGTTACCTTGGTTGCGATTACGATCGCATTTGTTTTCGCATTGAAATGTTTTACATAGTTTCAATGTATGGTTTAATTAATTTAGATGCTCTGGAGAGCTTTATATTGTTAGATGAGAACTATGTATCTACTTTGGTTTTAATGCGATGATGAACTTCTATTAATTTAGTCACTTAATTATCTATTCATGATGTTCTGTAATGGTTTTTGACACACTTAATTATATATAATGCACGCGGATGAACCGCAATGGATGTACGGTGATGCATACACCTCCGAGTACATTAAGGGTGTGCATGATTTTCTCGAAGTGGCTGAGGCAAACAAGCAGAATGGTTTTATGTGTTGTCCATGCCCTAAATGTGGGAATACGAAGTCTTACTCTGACCGGAAAATCCTTCACACCCACCTGCTTTACAATGGTTTCATGCCACACTATAATGTTTGGACGAGGCACGGAGAAATAAGGGTTATGATGGAAGACGGCGAAGAAGAAGAGGACGATGACAACTATGTGCCCCCTGAATACGGTGATGCTGCAACGGGGGAAGCTGCTGAAGATCAAGAGGAACCAGAAGATGTGCCCAATGAAGCTGCAACGGGGGAAGCTGCTGAAGATTAAGAGGAACCAGACGATGTGCTCGATGATGATGATCTCCGCCGGGTCATTGTCGATGCAAGGACGCAATGCGAAAGTCAAAAGGAGAAGCTGAAGTTCGATCGCATGTTAGAGGATCACAAAAAAGGGTTATACCCCAATTGCGAAGATGGCAACACAAAGCTCGGTATCGTACTGGAATTGCTGCAGTGGAAGGCAGAGAATGCTGTGCCTAACAAAGGATTTGAGAAGCTACTGAAAATATTGAAGAAGCTTCCAAAGGATAACGAATTGCCCGACAGTACATACGCAGCAAAGAAGGTCGTATGCCCTCTAGGATTGAGGTGCAGAAGATACATGCATGCCCTAATGATCTGCATCTCTCTCATGGTGCGCATAAGGATCTGAACGCATGCCCGGTATGCGGTGCATTACGGTATAAGATCGACGTGATGACCCCGGTGATGTTGACGGCGAGCCCTGTGAAGAGGGTTTCTGCGAAGGTGATGTGGTATGCTCCTATAATACCACGGTTGAAACGTCTGTTCAGGAACGGAGAGCATGCCAAGTTGATGCGATGGTACAATGAGGACCATAAGAAATCGGGAAGTTGAGAGCACCCGCTAATGGGTCGCAGTGGAGAAAAATCGAGAGAAAGTACTGGGATGAGTTTGCAAGTGACCGAAGGAACGTATGGTTTGCTTTAAGCGCGGATGGCATTAATTCTTTCGGGGAGCAGAGCAGCAATCACAGCACCAGGCCCATGACTCTATGTATGTATAACCTTCCTCCTTGGATGTGCATGAAGCTAAAGTTCATTATGATGCCAGTTCTCATCCAAGGCCCTAAGCAACCCAGCAACGACATTGATTTGTACCTAAGGCCATTAGTTGAAGAACTTTTATAGCTATGAAATGAAAACGGTGTACGTACATAGGATGAGCACAAACAAGAGGAATTTGACCTAAAGGCGTTGTTGTTCGTGACCATCAACGATTGGCCCGCTCTCAGTAACCTTTCAGGACAGACAAACAAGGGATACCACGCATGCACGCACTATTTAGATGACACTGAAAGTATATACCTGGACAAATGCAGGAAGAATGTGTACCTGGGCCATCGCTGATTTCTTCCGACCAACCATCAATGTCTAAAGAAAGGCAAGCATTTCAAAGACGAGGCAGATCACCGGAAGAAGCCCGCCATGCGTACCGGTGATCACGTACTTGTTATGGTCAATGATTTACACATAATCTTTGGAAAGGGTCCCGGCGGACTAGTTGTTCCGAATGACGTTGAGGGACACGCACCCATGTGGAAGAAGAAATCTATATTTTGGGACCTACCCTACTGGAAAGACCTAGAGGTCCGCTCTTCAATCGACGTGATGCACGTGACGAAGAACCTTTGCGTGAACCTGCTAGGCTTCTTGGGCGGTATGGGAAGACAAAAGATACACCGAGGCACGGAGGACCTGCAACGCTTGCACGAAAAAGACGACATGCCTCTCAAGCAGATGAAGGTCCTGCCAGCTACGCCTTACGTAAAGAAGAGAAATAAATCTTCTTTGAATGCCTGCTCAAGATGAAGGTCCCTACCGCTTCTCGTCGAATATAAAGGGAATAATAAATATGCCGAGAAAAGTTCCGAACCTAAAGTCTCATGACTGCCACGTGATTAAGACGCAATCGCTTCCGGATGCATTGAGGGGGCTTCACCGAAAACGTCCGTTAGCCATTGTGAAGCTATGTGCATTCGTCAATGCAATATCTCGAAGGTGATCGATCCAGAAATCGTATCAAGGCTAAGGAGTGATGTGGCACAATGTCTTGTCAGTTTCAAGCTGGTGTTCCCACCATCCTTCCTCAAGATCATGACGCACGCCCTAGTTCATCTAGTCGACGAGATTGTCATTACGGGGCCCTTATTTCTACACAATATGTTCCCTTTGAGAGGTTCATGGAGTCCTAAAGAAATAAGTCCAGAACTGCTAGGCCGAAGGAAGCATCTCCATGGGCCATCAAACAGAGGATTTCATTGGGTTTATTGTTGACTTCATTCCTGGCCTTAAGAAGATAGGTCTCCCTAAATCACGGTATGAGGGGAGGCTGACTGGAAAAGGCACGCTTGAGGGACTCAATAATATGCAGGACGGATATTATTGGTCTCAAGCACACTACACAGCTTCTACGTAACTCTACCTTGGTGACCCGTATGTCGATGAACACAACAACAGTCTGCGGCCCAAACACCTTGAGCAAAGGCGACGATCGGATTACATGTGAACACATCAGACTTTCAGCAGTTGGTTGGAAACACGCCCCGAGGTGACAAGACTATTTGTGATGAGTTGTACTTGTTGTCCAGGGGACCATCTTTAATTGTATTGATTTACAAAGGATACGAGATAAATGGGAATACATTTTACACGATTGAACAAGATCAAAAGAGCACCAACCAAAACAGCGGTGTTCGCTTTGATGCAGCAACCGAGAGGGGAAAGGACACATACTATGGTTACATATTGGACATATGGGAACTTGACTACGGACATGATTTTAAGGTCCCTTTGTTTAAGTGCAAATGGGTCAATCTGTCAGGAGGCGGGGTACAAGTAGACCCACAAGACGGAATGACAACAAAGGATCTGAAAAATCTTGGGTATATCGACGAACTGCTCGTCCTAGCCAATGATGTGGCACAGGTTATCTATGTGAAGGACATGTCTACCAAACCGAGAAAAAGAAAAGATAAGGAAGCGAATACATCATACGATGAGCCAAAGCGCCACATAGCACTACTAGGGAAACCTTATACACAGAACTTTAGCAGCAGTGAGGGTCAAAAAAGCACGCTGGTGCTAACTAGCAAGAGCGCTACCGCCAAACCGCTGCAGATAAAGTTCTAGCAGAGAGCTGTGCTGCACTAAACACGTTACTACTAAAATTCCCACGGCTTAGACGATAGGCTTCACATAGTAGTAGCGACCTATAACTAATCAAGGCTATCGCTACATTCTTTGTAGCAAGCGTTTTATATTAAACTCGCTACGCTAAACGATATAAAATTAAATGAGAAGCAAATAGAAAGGTAATTGAAAATGAAAGAAATAGAATAATGTGAAAGGAAAAAATAAAATGTGAAGAAAACTAAATGAAAAGGGAAAAAGAGAAAGGAGTAGCAGTAGTGTGTATCCCGTAAAGCTGCTAGCTAACTTAGCAGAGCGCTTCTTCCCGAACGCGCCATCGCTACCTCTAACTTAACCTTGGGGTTCGCCCTTCCCACGGCCACTTCCCCAAATCCAACTGTCCACACTCCTCGCCATCGCCTCGCCGTCGGCCAAGCTCTCTCCGACACCCTCACGCCGCCTGACCCCAGATTCAACGCCCCGCCTCGACCTCAACGCCGCCTCGACCCCGACCTCGACGCCATCCGCCAAGGCACCGAGCCCCGACCCGACCTCGACGCCGCCTGCCCTCCTCGTCAGCAGGCACCCGAGGTGAGCACGCCTGCTCCTCCCTCTCCCTACCTCTGCCTAGGTTTTTTTATATTTTAGTTGCATCAAATTAGTTAGGGTTCATGTAAGAGTGGAAACAAATCGGATGCGGATGCGGCAAATGAGTTAGGGTTCATGTAAAGGTGGAAACGAATCATATTTCTAAGATGAATCATAAAACGAGTAAAATTTGACCACTTATTTCACTTTATAGTTGGATAATTGGAATATCCGCTACCACTTTCCACCCCTATAGGTTCATCAAATTAGATGGTAATTAGGGCAGTAGTCACTACTAGGGAAAAGCCTATACACAGAATCTTACCAGCAGCGCTCCACAAAATACCACGCTGCTGCTACTTAGCAGCAGCAGCGTGTTAGAGAAACGCTGCCGACAGAAAATAGCAAGAGCGTCCACCACAAACAGCGCCATCGCTATAATTGCCATGACCTCCCCGCTAGTTATAGCAGAGCGACTATACTAAACCGCGCTACTACTATAGAAGTTAGCAGCAGCGCTTATAGAAAAACCGCTATCGCTAAGATCAGCCCACAAGTTTAGTCCCACTTCGCCCGTGAACAGGGTGTTTACCACCTTAAATATGTTATTTCTGAAACTACCACAACCAGTTGGTCTTCACCGAACTCTATGTGTAAAATTTAGGTCAGAATATGAGTCCTCTCCGTTCCTACCGGATAGGACTCATATTGACAATTCAGATTGTACACAAAAAGATCATTGATGGCCAATGTATTTTTGCATTGTCGATATTTTTGTATAGTTACACTTAGCAGTAGCGGTTTATGTGCAAGGCGCTGCTGTTATTCAGATTAGCTGTAGCGCATTTTGGCAAACGCGCTACAACTATCCCTACCTTATCCCCACGCGCACGACCGCCCTCACTCACACTCTCACTCGCCTCTCGTGCCGATAACTGTCTGTCATGCGTCAGCGCCGCCGCCGCCTTTCGTCTCAAATCCACCGCCGAGGTACTCCTCCTTCCGTCCCTCCTCCTCCTTCTCGCACATCCTCCTCTCCTCGGCCGCCCCTCCCTCCTCCGCCGCCTCCTCCCCCTGCTCTGCCACCCTCCTCCTCCTCCGCTGCAGCCTCCTCCCACCGCCTCGACCCCGCCGCCCCTAGCTACCTCTCCGCCGCCCCCACCCCGCCACTAGTTAATACTAGATTTAGTAGTTGTAGATGTTAATTTAGGGTTCATAGCTAGTACTAGATGTTGCTTAGTTAGTACTAGATTTTAGTAGTAGTAGATGTTAATTACTAGTAGTGATGGTACTAGTTAACTAGATGTTGCTTAGTTAGTACTAGATTTTTAGTTGTAGTTGAACTAGTTTACTAAGTAAATTAATATAACTAGTTGAACTACTTTATTTTTAGAAAGAACTAGTTTTTTCTATTTATAGTAAGTTTATATTTAGTAAGAACTAGTTGAATTAATAAAACTAGTTGAACATGTCATATTTGTTGTTATTTTTAGTTTAAGCAATTATTCGGGATGTATTAGGATAACTTATATGGTTTCTCAGTGACCACCATCGCCCCCGCCACCGACCCTCCGACATCCCCCCGTCGTCCCCTCACACCGACCCTCCGACATCCCCGCCGTCGTCCCCATCACCGACCCCCTCCGACATCCCCGCCATTGTCCCAGTCACCGACCCCCTCCGACATTGAGGTGAGACCAGCCAAATATCCTTGTATATCTTGTGTTGTTGCTCGAATAGGATATGTGGTTGCCCAAGTGGCCGTTTATGTTCAGTTTACATCTCCGAGTGGCCTATGTTTTGCCGGAGTGTTGATTAATTTCCGTTTTGGCAAATTTCAGGTGCTCGATATGTCCTTTTTTAGCAAAGGTCATGCCGGATTTTTTTCGTGAATTCTGGAATGACTTGTGCTAGAATATGTACACGTTTAATCTTTGAATTATGAACGTAGGAAATGTCGTACTCGGACGCATTTACAGCCTCTCCGGGAGTGTAGCTGGTGCTACGATGATCGAGGTATGTGCGATGTGTTCGCTCACTGGATTTAAGATCGGCGCTCAGCATTAAGCTCGAGGAGACCTTCAATTGTGAAACGGTACGCAACAACGACAAGTGTTTTTTTCGTAATTAAGCGTGACTTCAACTATTTCAACGTATAATTTTCATCTTTTACAATTCGACTAGCCTATCCCATGCCATGCAACACGCTATGTCTTGGAGAGGATGGGTTTTGAAGACCATGAAAATTTTGAAACAAAGAAAATACACCTAAGGACCCATCATGATATGGATTTTGAAGTAAATCTGTGCAATGCTCAGAGCGTAACCCATTTTGGTTGCCAAAAATGGGAAGCACTTTGCAAAATGTATGGTTTTTATGAGGGTATGATTGTCACCATGGATCTTGGTGATCCTGACATCGAGCAAGAGAATATGGACATTTGGGTCCTTGTTGATA
Organism: Aegilops longissima; assembly: GCA_021605205.1. Taxonomy (NCBI): domain Eukaryota; kingdom Viridiplantae; phylum Streptophyta; class Magnoliopsida; order Poales; family Poaceae; genus Aegilops; species Aegilops longissima. The sequence goes on from CM038677.1 coordinate 812,088,107, forward strand.
CGCTTCCGATTCTACCGCAATGTGAGTTTCTCAAACATAGTTATTAACTAATTTATATTGTTTATTTCAAAATTGTTGATAGCTTATTTCCATTGACAACTTATTTTGAATCTTCAAAGAATGTGCAGAAGATGGTAGACAAAACCCACTACACCGATGGCACCGAATTAACGTATAAGGAGAAAAATCATCTGATTGCTTATTGTACTTTCTTTGAGAATTACAATACCTATTATCGAACTCCTCCAAATTATGGTGAATACGTGCCACTAGTGCACGTGTTGAACCACGATAACTTCTATGGAGATACCCTGGTAAGATTTTTTACTATTACGACATCCGTACATCTTTTGCATACTTCCAAAACTAGTACATCATTGCTAACTACGGTTATTACTATGTTTTTCAACAGAAAATCCCGATGGATTGTGTGCCTCATCCGATGTATGACAATGGTCGCCTTGAAGTTCTGAACATACAGCCAGGTCATCCTACGGATCTCACCTGTGCATATCGGATTTCTAAAACCGGTGAACACATGCTAATCAAAGAATGGAAAAATGTTTGGACATTCGCAAGGAGGTTCTTGGAAGTAACATTGCTTAAAGGCAAGAATTGGAGACAGGATAATCTCCATTCTCCATAATGGAGAGTCAAGGGCTATCTTGTTTTTTGATATTTTACCTTAGAGAATATAGTAGCTCCTAAGAGAATGTAGTAGGTCCTATGAGGTACAATATATTTATTATGTGATACAATGTGTTAGAGTTGATGATGAGGAGTACTTGTGATTACGACTAGTGACCAATTTGTTATGTGATGTCTCATTGATGAAAACGATGATCTTGAGGTGTTATATGACAATGATGTATTATGATGATAAGTTGTTAATGATATGATATGATATTTATTATATCATTGGGTGAAAGAACCGCAGATTAGTTTCAAGTGGATGTCCATCCACTTGAAACTAGTCCACGGTTGTTTCACCTACTCATTATGATGTAAAAACAGTCTCTAAATTCCTGTTGTATGAAAAATTGTGTAAAGGTGTATGAAATACAACATGAAATAAAAAAGAAATAAAATACTAAATAATAGTAGTAGCGCGGGCAAGGAGGAGCGCTACTACTAATTACCAGCAGCGCTGCTCAGGAGAAGCGCTACTACTAGATCATTTTAGCAGAGAGCTGGGTCCGCACGCCATCGCTAAGCTTTAGTTGTAGCGCCTTATCAATAGCGCTCCTGCCCGCGCTACTAATAAGCCTAAAACCCGCGCTGCTGCTAGGCTTTTCCCTAGTAGTGAGTTCCTAGGTACTAATTAGTTAGTAAGAACTAGGTACTAATTAGGTATTAGAATATTTGTATTTATAGTAAGTTTATTTTTAGTAAGAACTAGTTGAATTAATAGAACTAGTTAGTAAGAACTTGTTATTTTTTAGTTAAAGCAATTTTTCCCGCATCGACGTAGACGATGCCTATCCCTCATCCTCATCGTAGAGTCGGCGGAGGACGACACCTGCTTGACCAGATGGGCCATGTCCGGTACTGGGCTACGCCGGGTGGTACTGGAGGCGCTACTCACCGGGGCGAGGTTGGTGAGGAGCCAGCCTGTCAGAGACACGAACCTTCTTGGTGGCGGTCGCATGGGCCAGTTGACGGTCCAGAGGCTCGAGGACTCATGGAGGTGGTGCGCCACTGTCAGTCAAGGAGGAGGACGCGCACGTCTGCCTTGTTTGCGTTGGAGCACAGGTTCTCCAATACCTGGCAGGTTCTCCAGGGATCTCACTGGAGCTATGATCTCATGATGGTTCCTTCTCTGTGGGTGTCCACCGCCCGCGCAGATACCCATCGTGTGCTAGGGTTTTAGTTGTATTAGTTATGTTATATGTATGAAACTATTCGTGATGTATTAGTGATAATATTCGACGATGTACGGACGCATGAGATGATTTACTTTTGCTTATTGAATGCATGCTAATTTGAGTACTATAAGATATTTTGAAATGTATATCTTGTGTTGCTCAATATCCAAGTGGCCGGTCATGTTTGCAGGTTACACCTCCGAGTGGCCTATGTTTTGCCGGAGTGTTGATTCATTCCCGTTCCGGAAAATTTCAGGCGCTCGATATGTCCTATTTTAGCAAAGGTCATGCCGGATTTTTCCGTAAATTTTGGCATGACTTGTGCCAGATTCTATGTAGGAAATATCGAGTGCCCCGGATTTGTGTGTTGAGTATCCTGGTAGTTGTCTTCGATCGATTTTCAATTAATGTTTTAAGTATGAACATAGGAAATGTCTGACGACGAAAAGGATTTCGGTATTTGCAAATACTGTGAAGATGAGCGAGGCCTGTGCGACGGAATCTTCCTAGATGATGATAGGCGCTTCAGCATCAAGCTGGACGAGAACTTCGAAGTGGATACAGTAAGTCATAACGCCAAGTCTTTTTTCGTAATTAAGCATGACATCTGCTTCATTTGCTTCAACTTATTTTTTTTACTATTCTACTAGCGTATCCCCTGCCATGCAAGAGTTTATTTGAAGGTAAAGAAAGTTTATTTGAAGACCGAGCATGGTTATATTTTCCACGCAAAATTATACAATTCAGACGACTACACCTATTTTGGATGCAAAACATGGCGAGCACTATGCAAGACTTATGCATTTGAGCCTGATATGGTTATCACCTTTGATATTCGTTCGGAAGATGATTGAAGGTAATACCGACATCTGGGTCGATGTGCAGATGCCTCCAGTTATACCATTATGTAAGTTTCTCAACCATATTTATGTCTTTGATATTGTTTATTCAAAAATAGTTGACAACTAATTTGTATTGTCGGCTTATTTCAGTGCAAGCAAACATGTCCAGCGCTTGGTAGACAGGACCTACTACTGTCCCGGGGCTGAACTAAACTGTGAGGAGCTAAGTCATTATGTTTCATGGCTTGAGGATCTTGATACTGTCAAGACAAATTTTCTTCCTGGATTTAGAAATGTTAGTACTGAAAACGTGTGACCAATAGTGTTCGTAATGAACTACGGTCACATCTATTTAGGAAGGATGGTAAGATTTTTACTATTTGTCCTCAGTGCATCTTTTCCATACATTATTTTTGAAGCTAAATTTCATTGCTAAGTATGTTACCATACGATGTTCTTCAACAGAGACTCCCGATGAATGTTGTGCCTTATGGGATCGAGACTCAAGGTACCATGAGTATTATCAGCTTACGGCCAAGATATCCTACAGATTACTTTAGTGCATTCAAGATTAGCACGGATGCTTAATAGTGCAAGACTGGACCAAATATGTGATGGGGGAGCGCAGGGAAGTACTAGAGAGCAAACAGAGGCGCTACCCACGATTAGGAGACAGGTTCGTCTGCATGCTCCAACTTGATCAAGGAGGAGAGCTACACATGTTTTATGTTGTTTTACCTAAGAGAGAGCAGCAGGAGTGATTAGCTAGTTAGAAATGAGTTTCAGGATGATGATGTGCTACATTATTACTATGATGATAAAATAGCTAGTGTTGGTGGTAATGACTATGATGATTATTATTAGCTAGTGTTAGTGGTGATTAAATAAATACTGTTGGTGGTAATGACCATGATGATGATTAAATATCTTTGTCATGGCGGATTAGATTCAAGTGGAGGCAACATGTGGTGCACATCGAAAGTACTACTAGTCCAAACTAGATCAAGTTTGGATTAGTAGTATACTTTGACATGCACCACATATTGCCTCCACTTGAACCTAATCCACCTTTATTTGACACTGTTATGGACATAATGATGTAAACCTCATAACTGGTATTGTATCAATATTTGTACGATGGCTAATAAATAAACTAAAATGAAAAAATAAAAAAGAATACTTGTAGCGATGGAGAGAAAACACGCTGCCAGTAGTTACATTAGCAGAGCGCTGGAGTGAACAAACGCTGAAGCTATTCGTCCTAGCAAGAGCGCTGCAAGGGCACGCTGCTATCGCTAAGCAGTAGCTGTAGCGCCTTATTAGTAGCGCGCCTACCCGCGCTACTAGTGAGCACAAAACCAGCGCTACTGCTAGGGTTTTCCCTAGTAGTGTAGTTCTTTCAGGAAAAAGGGACATCGTGGGAGTGGAGGGCAAGACAGACATGTCTGAATATTATGAAAAGTTTCATGAAATTCCTCCCTTCAAAGTCAAGGCTGACCCAAGCATCCTGATAAACGATGAAGATTATCCATGGTTACGGCGCAATAAGCAAATGAAACAAGCGAAGAAAAAGTAAAGAATTTCTCCCACAACTATTATGATGATACCATGCCAACTTTGTAACAGACGAGTATGATACCATCGTCTGCTTTGTACATGCACATGCTATGTGGGTGAAATTATGATACCATGCCAACTTTCAACTTTTTTAGAGTTCATTTGAAATGCTTTAATGTCTTATGGTTCGGCCCTCGTAATACCATTAATCTCGGTTCGCTCCTTGTCAACTATGTTCTCACCAAGAACACTCAAGAGGGCAGCCACGTGGGCCATTGGTCCCGGTTTGTCTGGACCTTTTGGTCCCGGTTCCAGGCATGAACCGGGACCAATGTGCCTCGCCCCTGGCCCATGACCATTAGTCCCGGTTTGTGCCATAAACCGACTAAAGGGTTGGTCCTCATTGCGGTCGAGTTTAGTCCCACTCGCCAACCAAGGGCGCCACACCGGTTTATAAGCCCCTCCCTCTCGCCTTGTTGAGCTCCTCTCAAAGTGAAAATAGATGCCCTTATATTAGAATTTGACCTAAATTCATACTGAATTTCTCTGAAATTCATAGAAATTTATTATGAATTTAGGTTGAATTTTCTATAGGCGATATATGCTCATTTTTTAGTAAAGTTAATCACAAACTTGTGATTTACACAAATTTCATAGAATTCAAATTTTAACTATTCAAATTTGAAAACTAATGGCACTAATGTAAAGTTTATATTTTTGTAAAACTAATGGCACTAACAGAAAGTTTATAATTTTGCTGACCTAAAAGCAAAAAAGAATTAAAAATAAAGCAAAAAACAAAAGAAAATAAATAATGCAAAAAACAAAACAAAAAACTGGAAAAAAAACTTTGAGTTTTAAACACAGTAATTTTAACTATTAAAATTTGAAAACTAATGGCACTAACAGAAAGTTTATAATTTTTGTGACCTAAAAGAAAAATAATTAAAAATAAACTTTAATAAAATAAATAAAAATAGCAACAATAAGTATTTTGTTGTAAGTAGAAACAAAATAAAATAAATAAAGCAACAAAGAAAACAAAAAACAAAATAATTTATCTAAAACTAATGGCACTAACAGAAAGTTTATAATTTTGCTGACCTAAAAGCAAAAAAGAATAAAAAATAAATCAAAAACAAAAGAAAATAAATAATGCAAAAACAAAACAAAAACTGGAAAAACTTTGAATTTTGAACACAGTAATATTAAACACAGTAATTTTAACTATTCAAATTTGAAAACTAATGGCACTAACAGAAAGTTTATATTTTTTGTGACCTAAAAGAAAAATAATTAAAAATAAACTTTAATAAAATAAATAAAAATAGCAACAATAAGTATTTTGTTGTACGTAGAAACAAAATAAAATAAATAGAGCAACAAAGAAAACAAAAAAACAAAAAAAAGTACCACCTACTTGGGCCCCACGGCCTGAATACGACTAGAAACCCTACCATGGGCCAGGATTCAGGCCCGCAGGAGGCCCAGTATGCCCACAGGCACACAGCATACGGTTAGGCCCGAAAGCCTACAATTGAGAGGAGCTTGAGGGTGGGCACAGCAGCGTTTATAAACCACTCTCGAGCTCTCTCAGCTAGCAAGGTTGTACTAAATTTTTGATGCGGGGCAGCGCAAGGCCTTTGGTCCCGGTTGGTGCTACCAACCGGAACGAAAGGGGTGCATTGGTACCGGTTCGTGGCATCAACCGGGACCAATGCCACCCTTTAGTCTCGGTTGGTGCTACCAACCGACCAAAGGTCGCCGCTTCCGCCCTTTGGCTGCTGAAAAGAGGTTTGGTCCCGGTTGGTGGCACCAACCGGGACTAAAATAACATTGGTCCCGTTGGTGCCACGAACCGACCAAAACCTTTTCTATATAACCAAACACTTAGGAAAATTCCCCACCCGCCATTCTTCTCTCGAACGCCGCCAGGCTGCTGCTGCTCCTCGACGCCGGCCCCTGCCCCGACGTCGCCGTCGCCTCCCCGAGCCGCCCGAGGTCGCCGTCGCCGCCCGCTCGCCGTCGCCCGTGCCTCGCCTCGACGCTGTTGCCGCTGCCGCCTGCCCCGCAGCGCTGCTCGCCCTGCCCGCCCGTCGCCGCCGTTGCCCTGCCCGCGCCTTCCTCGCCGGCCGTCGCCCCTGCCCCATCGCTGTCCTCGCCGCGAACGACGCCCTGCCTGCCGCTGCCCCGCCGCCGAACCCGCGCCCCTGCCCCTCCTCACCTTCGTCCGGACGGCGCTCCTCCCCTGTCCTTGTTTTTTTTTCATATATTATATGCTTGTTTATATATATATGTGTGTGTGTGTGTGTGTGTGTGTGTGTGTGTGTGTGTGTGTGTGTGTGTGTGTGTGTGTGTGTCTGTGTGTGAGTATATGTATTGTGTATATATGATATACGCCTTCTTTTCAGATTTTTGTTCATATATATGATGATTTGTATTTTGCTTTTTATAAGAATGTATATATGTTTGTATGTTCTCTGTATATATGTTCATATATGCAAAAGTTAGATTTATATATTTAGAAAAGGATTATTTATATATGTTCTTTGATTTAGTACATTTTAGGTTAGTTTCATTTTTAGAAAAGTTTTATATATTTAGGAGAGGAAAAAGGAAAATAAGAAGAGGAAAAAGGAGAAGAAGAGGAGAGGAAGAAAAGGAAGAGGAGAATATTCTATTTTTTTTCTTCTTCTCCTCTATTCCTTTCTTCTTCTCCTCTTTTTTTTCTTCTTTTTTTTCTTCGATCTTCTCCTCTATTCCTTTCTTCTTCTCCTCTTTTTATTTCTTCTTCGTTTTCTTATGTTTTATCGGGTCTGTCGTCGTCGATATACCCCTCCCGATAACTTCAACATGAGGGGGGGGGGGTCGATATACCCCTCCCCGATAATATTATTTTCCCATGTACGTATGTCGTCGTTGTCGATATAACCCCCTCCCGATAACTTCAACACATGGGGGGTCGATATACCCCCTCCCCGATAACATTATTTTCCCGTGTATGTATGTCGTCGTTGTCGATATTACCCCCTCCCGGATAACTTCGACATGAGGGGCGGTCGATATATATACCACCTCTCGACTGTGATAACTTATACCGTGGGAGCACCCCCCCCCCCTGACCCTCTCGCTCGACCAAAACTCTCGAGGACACCCAAACCCTAGAAAAAATGATGTCGGTCTCCTATCCCCTCCCGCCGCGCCCCTACCTGACAAACTCTCTCGAGGCTACCCCAAACCCTTGAAGCGTTGTCGAGGCCACCCCAAACCCTAGAGAAGCAGCGTCAAGGCCACTAATTAATATGATTCGTTATTGTGATTAGCTAGCTAGTTCTATGTTTGCCACTAATATATCCATCTGTCATGTTTGAATAATAATTGCCATGTTGTAAATATTTGTAGAAACTATGGACACCCCCCGAGACGAAGCAACAGAAGCAGTGTTGGGGGACATAATCGCACAAGGAAGTGATGCCGTCTTCTCGCTTCTCAACGACACCGATGGTCCGGAAGGACAGGTGAAGAAGCGAGGCTCGATTATGATGGCTCCTTTGACCCAATGCGGTGCAAGAAGGAGACCGTGAGGACGGCCCGGTGACCCAATAGCGGTGCAAGAAGGAGACCGTGATGACGGTTCGGTGACCGAACCGAGTCCGGCCAGGTATATATATTAGTTAAGTCTGTGCTGACTAGCTAATTGATGCATTCATTGTTTTGGTATGTACACATATTAATTAACTCTTGTCTTTCTTATTTTTTCTAGCCCTCCGGATCGAGCACAACTTCGATAAAGAGACGAGGCCCGAAGAAAAAGTTGCGCTCGGATGACAGGTTTGAGATCACAGCAATCGCGCGCGACGGCCAACCGATTGAACCCATCCGGACAAAAGATGCATTTTCTGCTCAGTGCAGGGTTCTTGTTAGGGACAAGATCCCGATCAGCATGCACCAATGGTATAAGCCTAAGAACGAAGACCCTGAGGTGTCTTATGTCAATGATATGCAGAAAGATGATCTTTGGACTGAGCTGAAGTCAAATTTCACCCTATCGCCAGAGGAGGATCCGGAGAAGCTAGTTAAAGAGCAATTAATCAAGTCTTTTGCTCTGAAGAAGATGGCAGACCTATTCAGGAGGTGGAGGAATGAGCTGAAAAAGTTTGTCGACAAAGAAGAGACACCAGAATTCATCGGCAAATATGAGAAGATCAGAGATCACTGGCCCGCATTTGTGGCCCACAAGACATCGGAAAAGAGTAAGAAGTTGTGGGCGACAAACAAGCAAAATGCTGCGAAGAAGAAGCTACACCATCGCACAGGGTCAGGTGGCTACCTCAAAGCCCGGCCTAAGTGGGCCAAGGCTGAGAATGATCTGCTTGATAAAGGGATCGAACCAGAGACAATGAACTGGCCAGACCGTTGCCGGACTTGGTTCTTCGGGGCTAGCGGAACCTTGCACCATGTATCAGGGAAGTGCCTTTGGACGGACGAGCAACTGAAAATGCCAGTCAAGAGGCTTCAGCACTATATCGATGCAGCGCAGCAAGGGACGTTCGTTCCATACAGAGAGAACGACGAGCTCACAATGGCCCTCGGGAATCCTGAGCACCCTGGACGGACACGAGGCACGCCAGGCTCCGTTCCGTGGAAGGCTGGTTTTCCGGACGCAGGCGGTTACAAATGCCAGGAGAGGAGGAAGAAAGTGCAGCAGACCAAACTACAGGCGCTACACGCAAGGGTACAAGCGATAGAGGAACGAGAAGCAAATCGTAGCAAACGAATCGCGAAGCTTCCCCGGTTACCCCGCCATCTCAGCGGAGAAGCGTGGCTTCCACCGAGCTGCTTCAGCCGAGCATGTCTTGACGACTCTGCTAGCTACCCGTGGATGCTATCACGGAGTCACAAAATTGCCATCTTATGACGCAATGGCAGAACTTAAAAGTCAAGGCGGTTGTCGGTTTCGTTCGACCTTCCGAACCGGCGCAACTTTTCACCGCCGTCCGATTCCGAAGGATATGCTAGGGTGACGGTGGACGAAATAACGGAGGGATTTGAAGACCTCCAGCTTGACCACCCTACCGTGAAGGGGAGACTCGGCTGGGTTCTGCTCTGAAGACTCCATGCCTATGGCGGAAGGAGTTCATCAACCTTCCGAACTGGACGCCTCCGCCTCCTCCTCCTCCTCCTCCGGCGAGTCAGGGCACTCCGCCTCCTCCACCGCCTCCTCCTCCGGGGAGTGGCGATCAGTGCACTCAGCCTCCTTCTCCGGCGCGTGGCGGCACTCCACCTCCTTCTCCGCCTGCGCCGGCGCGCCCGAGCAGCCAGCAGCCTCCTCCTTCTCCGCCTCGCCAGCAAGGGCGGAAGAGACCCGCCGCCACCCTGGCTGCTCCGGCACGTCGTAGTCCTTCTCCTCCGCCTCGTAAGCAAGCACGAAAGAAAACAGCCGCAGCCGCTCCGTCTGCTCCGGCGTCTAGCAGTACAGCCAGAGGCGGGAGGCAATACAGATATGGTCCATCTCTCAAGCCTCTAGAGAAGTTACCGTACGAGATGACCGTGGAGGAAAACAAGAAGATCGTGCGGACCGAAGTGAAGGACTTCTTTGAAGGGTTGAAAGCGCATAGGCATCCACCTCCGGAGGAGAAGGTAGATCCGGTGAAAGCAAAGCACACTATCGATGCCCTGAGGAAACCACCAAAGTCTCCGCCGAAAACCAACTATTAGCGCATTACTGAAAAGGCATATCTCAAAGCGGAGCGGTCGGGAAGTACTGTCAGTGATCAAAGGTTAAAAGAATGAGCAGCTGGGAAAAAATTGCCCAGCTCGGTGAACAAGCAACGCAATCGTCCCCCCGCTCAATGTGTCTAGCGACATCATCGCTAATGCTCCGGGGACGGTGCCCGGTTATAGCAATCTTGAAGATTACCTGTCTGACGATGTAAATTTTGATTTCTTGGAGATGGACCAACACAGATACGAGTACGGGAAGCCTCTCGTCAAAGATGAAAAATCTCTAACAACGATGATGCGAAGATTTCATAATTGGTACATGAAAACCTGCAGAGAGTCTGGGGGGACGAATACTTTGTATCTAAGAATTAAAGAGGAGCACGACCTCGTTGGAACTGATTTGTTGCCTGTTCTACTGTCTGTAAGTACTATTTCTGTCATTAAGTCTCTATGTATAGCTCGGCTCTTTCATTGCATGTATTTATAATTAATTATCCTCACTATATTATGCAGATTGAAGATAGTCGAGTGCAGAAAACAAGAAATGTATGATATTGGGTTCATTAACACAAATATCATAGATGAATTTCTGGTTACAAGGGACGCCGAAGAGGCCGAGGCCTACTTGCTACAATCGTTGATCAAAAATCAAAACAAAGATTTAATACTCTTTCCTTACAACTTCGAGTCAGTGTTACTGTCGTGTGCATATTCGGTTTCCCTTATTACTCGAGCGAGGTTATAGTAATGTAATTGATGAGTTATGCATGTGGGTGCGCAGCTTCCACTATGTTCTTCTGGAGATTAAGCTTGAGGGTGACTAGTAACCGTCTTAGACTCGAGACGAAAAGATCCCGAAACGTATGCGGACATGACTAAAATGATCAACAAGTAAGTTCAATCGATCATTATCGCACCATATCGGCAACTTTTTGTTCATTTCCTGATATCTCAAGTAATAATTATTATTTTCTTTGTCTTGCAGGGTTTGGAAACAGTTCACCGCAGAAGCTCCGGGACTACCGAAGGAGCTGCGATATACATACCCAAAAGTAAGTACTACTAGCTAGCTAGTTGCGCGCATCTCTCGTTGATTCTATAGCTATATTTTCATCAATGCCAATTATAATGCTTCATTATCAGTTTGATTGACCTCTATTTCTCGTAAAGTGCTTGTGGCGGGAAATAATTACTGTGGATACTACGTGTGCGAGTTCATCTACAACGCGACTTTGAAAAATAAGCGGGGCTACTCTAAAAGACAATATGAAGTGCGTAAGCAATAATATTCACAATTTCATTTTATTACACCATCATTTCTGTTGAGTTTCATTCATATATATGTATTAACCTCCTTCTTCAAATTAGACGTGGCAGATGCGGAATGAACTCCTACCACAAGATCGCATTAAAGCAATTCAAGAGGAATTGGCGGGATTCTTTCTTGACCACGTCATCAATAAAGCCGGAGAATACCATGTGGAAGTTGATTTCAAATGTCAGGGGATTGTAAGAGATCTTACATATTGTATATGTATGTAGCCAGTAGCGTCGGATAGATAATACAAAAACTTGTTGTTCGACCAATCTCCCGGAGAAGGAGAGGTCGATCGACGATCACTTCTCTCGGTATGCATGATTTAACTTCTGTACTTAATGGTTTCCTTCATTTTCTTACTAGCTAGCGTGTCGAGGGCCTCTCTATGTATAGTACGAAGCGTCGACCAAGCACGGACATAAGAGAGGACACTTCTCTCTATTACTTAGCTAGCTAACACAATATATGAAACACCTAAATTAACCCCCAAAACCCCTAACCCCACCCCCCTTTAAAAAAAGCAAAACCCCAGCCCTGAAATGCTGACGCGTGAATGTCTTTTGGTCCCGATTGGTGCCACCAACCGGGAACAAAGGCCCTCCTGCCTGGGCTCGGCGCACCGGCCACGTGGAGGCTCATCTGTCCCGGTTCGTGTTAGAACCGGGACTAAAGGTCTAGGGCATTTGTAACGACCCTTTAGTCCCGGTTCAAGAACCGGGACAAAAGGCCCTAACCAACCTGGACGAATGGGGTTTTTCTACTAGTGGGATTGGGTGATGATGGAGCGGCACGATGCCGGCGGTAGCAAGACTTAGAACTAATGTGTTACAAAAAGAAGTCTATGATACCGATTCAGCATTTCGCGTGTAGAGGAATGAAGTGAGCTTATCATGCAAGTACAAGAACGTAAGTGTATTTAATGGCGCAAGAAACATTCTGTTTTTCCTATACATATAATTTTTTTTGTCTTTTTACCACAAGCAACCATTCCCCACGAAAATTGAACACAGGTGTACAACAGGCACCCAGGTTTCATATCCCCAAATTTCAGATTTTTTCCAAATTTCCTAATATATTTTTTATATTCGTATAGGGGTGTGTGTGGCACCTGAGAGTCACAAATCCTCTTCCTGGGAGTATAGGAGTAGTAGTAGTGCATAAAAATTATAGGAGGAGTATATTTCTTGCGTACATAGATACATTGAAACACCAAACAGGCACGTTCCTTAGTCCTTCCTGGAGAAATGAAATGAACTGGAGTAGTAGCCCTAGTGGAGTACTCCCTGTTGGGGAACGTAGCAGAAATTCAAAATTTTCTACGCATCACCAAGATCAATCTATGGAGATTCTAGCAACAAGAGGAAAGGAGAGTGCATCTACATACCCTTGTAGATCGCTAAGCGGAAGCGTTCAAGAGAACGGGGTTGAAGGAGTCGTACTCGTCGTGATCCAAATCACCGGAGATCCTAGTCCCGAACGGACGGCACCTCCGTGTTCAACACACGTACAGCCCGATGACGTCTCCCATGCCTTGATCCAGCAAGGAGAGAGGGAGAGGTTGAGGAAGACTCCATCCAGCAGCAGCACAACGGCGTGGTGGTGGTGGAGGAGCGTGGCAATCCCCAGCAGGCTTCGCCAAGCACCAAGGAGAGAGGAGGAGGAGAGACAGGCTGCACCAAGAGGAGAAAACTCATGTGTTGGGCAGCCCAAAACCTCAAGTATATATAGGGAAAGGGGCTGCGCCCTTTAGGGTTTCCCACCCCAAGGGTGCGGCCAGCCCTAGATGGGACTTGGGGCGGCTAAGAGGGGGAGGAGTGCCTCCCAAGTCAAGTGGAGGCCCTCCCCCTTAGGGTTTCCCCTTCCCATGCGCATGGGCCTTGGGGGGGCTGGTGCCCCTGGCCCATTAAGGCTAGGGCGCCCCCCTACAGCCCATGCTACTGTATTGGACGTGGTGGAACAATTTCCGGACCTCCGGACCCTCCGAATCCTCCGAACCTTCCGAAGCTTCCGGTACAACACGAAAAAACCCGAACTTTTTGAACCCGAACAACAACTTTCCATATATAAATCTTTACCTCCGACCATTCCGAACTCCTCGTGACGTCCGAGATCTCATCCGGACTCAACAACATTCGTAACCACATACAAACTTCCTTTATAACCCTAGCGTCATCGAACCTTAAGTGTGTAGACCCTACGGGTTCGCGAGACATGTAGACATGACCGAGACGTTCTCCGGTCAATAACCAACATCGGGATCTAGATACCCATGTTGGCTCCCACATGATCCACGATGATCTCATCGGATGAACCACGATGTCAAGGACTCAATCGATCCCGTATACAATTCCCTTTGTCTAGCGGTATTGTACTTGCCCGAGATTCGATCGTCGGTATACCGATACCTTGTTCAATCTCGTTATCGGCAAGTCTCTTTACTCGCTCCATAACACATCATCCCGTGATCAACCCCTTGGTCACATTGTGCACATTATGATGATGTCCTACCGAGTGGGCCCAGAGATACCTCTCCGCCACACGGAGTGACAAATCCAGTCTCGATTCGTGCCAACCCAATGACACTTTCGGAGATACCTGTAATGCACCTTTATAGCCACCCAGTTCGTTGTGGACGTTTGGTACACCCAAAGCATTCCTACGGTATCCGGAGTTGCACAATCTCATGGTCTAAGGAAAAGATACTTGACATTTGAAAAGCTTTAGCATACTGAACCACGATCTTTGTGCTAGGCTTAGGATTGTCTTGTCCATCACATCATTCTCCTAATGATGTGATCCGTTATCAACGACATCCAATGTCCATGGTCAGGAAACTATAACCATCTATTGATCAACGAGCTAGTCAACTAGAGGCTTACTAGGGACATGGTGTTGTCTATGTACCCACACATGTATCTGAGTTTCCTATCAATACAATTATAGCATGGATAATAAACGATTATCATGAACAAGGAAATATAATAATAACTAATTTATTATTGCCTCTAGGGCATATTTCCAACAGTCTTCCACTTGCACTAGAGTCAATAATCTAGTTCACATCCTCATTTGATTAACACTGATAGGTCACATCGCCATGTGACCAACATCCAAAGAGTTTACTAGTGTCTGTAAACTAGTTCACATCATCATGTGATTAAGACTCAATGAGTTCTGGGTTTGATCATGTTTTGCTTGTGAGAGAGGTTTTAGTCAACGGTCAGAACATTCAGATCCGTATGTACTTCGCAATTCTCTATGTCATATTTTAAATGTTGCTTCCACGCTCCACTTGAAGCTATTCCAAATGGTTGCTCCACTATACGTATCCGGTTTGCTACTCAGAGTCACTCGGATAGGTGTTAAAGCTTGCATCGACGTAACTCTTTACGTCGAACTCTTTATCACCTCCATAATCGAGAAACATGTCCTTATTTACTCCAAGGACAATTTTGACCGATGTCCAATGATCCATTCTTGGATCATTCTTGTACCCCTTGACTGACTCATGGCAAGGCACACTTCCGGTGCGGTACACAACATAACATACTATAGAGCCTATGTCTAAGGCATAGGGACGACCTAAATCCTTTCTCTCTTTTCTCGCTGTGGTCGAGCTTTAACTCTTAACTTCATACCTTACAACTCAGGCAAGAACTCCTTCTTTGACTGATCCATCTTGAACACCTTCAAGATCATGTCAAGGTATGTGCTCATTTGAAAGTACCATTTAGCGTTTTTGATCTATCCTCATAGATCTTGATGCTCAATGTCCAAGTAGCTTAATCCAGGTTTTCCATTGAAAAACACTTTTCAAATAACCCTATATGCTTTCCAGAAATTCTACATCATTTCTGATCAACAATATGTCAACAACATATACTTATCAGAAATTCTATAGCGCTCCCACTCACTTCTTTGGAAATACAAGTTTCTCATAAACTTTATATAAACCCAAAATCTTTGATCATCTCATCAAAGCGCACATTCCAACTCCGAGATGCTTACTCCAGTCCTTAGAAGGATCGCTGGAGCCAGCATACCTTTTAGCATCCTTAGGATCGACAAAACCTTTCTGATTGTATCACATACAACCTTTCCTTACGAAGACTGGTAAGGAAACTCGTCTTGACATCCATCTGCCAGATTTCATAAATGCAGCTAATGCTAACATGATTCCGACGGACTTAAGCATCGCTACGGATGAGAAAACCTCATCGTAGGTAACTCTTTGAACTTGTGAAAAACCCTTCGCCACAAGTCGAGCTTCATAGACGGTGACATTACCGTCCACGTCCGTCTTCTTCTTAAAGATCCATTCATTCAATGGCTTGCCGATCATCGGGCAAGTCCACCAAAGTCCATGCTTTGTTCTGATATATCGATCCTATCTCGGATTTCATGGCTTCTAACCATTTGTCGGAATATGGGCCCACCATTGCTTCTCCATAGCTCGTAGGTTCATTGTTGTCTAGCAACATGACCTCCAAGACAGGATTACCGTACCACTCCGAAGCAGTACGCGTCCTTGTCGTCCTATGAGGTTCGGTAGTGACTTAATCCGAAGTTTCATGATCACTATCATAAGCTTCTACTTCAGTTGGTGTAGGTGCCACAGGAACAACTTCCTGTGCCCTGTTACACACTAGTTGAAGTGATGGTTCAATAACCTCATCAAGTCTCCACCATCCTCCCACTCAATTCTTTCGAGAGAAAATTTTTCTCAAGAAAGGACCCGTTTCTAGAAACAATTACTTTTGCTTCCGGATCTGAGATAGGAGGTATACCCAACTGTTTTGGGTGTCCTATGGAGATGCATTTTATCCGCTTTGGGTTCGAGCTTATCACGATGAAACTTTTTCACACAAGCGTCGCAGCCCCAAACTTTAAGAAACGACAGCTTAGGATTCTCTAAACCATAGTTCTCACGGTGTCATCTCAACAGAATTACGTGGTGCCCTATCAAAGTGAGTGCGGTTGTCTCTAATGCCTAACCCATGAACGATAGTGGAAATTCGATAAGAGACATCATAGTACGCACCATATCCAATATGGTGCAACTATGATATTTTGACACACCATCACACTATGGTGTTCCAGGCGGTATTTATTGTGAAACAATTTCCATAATGTCTTAATTGCGTGCCAAAGCTCGTAACTCAGATACTCATCTGTATGATCCTCTTGTCACGATGATCTTCAACTTCACTCTGAAATTACTTGAACCTTTCAATAATTCAGACTTGTGTTTCATCAAGTGAATATACTCAGTATCTACTCAAATCATCCGTGAAGTAAGAACATAACGATATTCACTGCATGCCTCAGCACTCATTGGACTGCACACATCAAAATGTGTTGCTTCCAACAAGTTGCTATCTTGTTCCATTTTATTGAAACCGAGGCTTTTCAGTCATCTTGCCTATGTGGTATGATTTGCATATCTCAAGTGATTCAAAATCAAGTGAGTCCAAACGATCCATCTGCATGGAGTTTCTTCATGCGTATACACCAATAGACATGGTTTGCATGTCTCAAACTTTTCAAAAAATGAGTGAGTCCAAAGATCCATCAACATGGAGCTTCTTCATGCGTTCTATACCAATATGACTCAAATGGTAGTGCCACAAGCAGGTGGTACTATCATTAATATCTTATATCTTTTGGCATGAAAATGTGTATCACTACGATCGAGATTCAATAAACCATTCCTTTAGGTGCAAGACCATTGAAGGTATTATTCAAATAAATAGAGCAACCATTATTCTCCTTAAATGAATAACCGTATTGCGATAGACATAACCCAATCATGTCTATGCTCAACGCAATCACCAAATGACAATTATTCAGGTTTAATACTAATCTTGATGGTAGAGGGAGTGTGCGATGTTTGATCAAATCAAACTTGGAAACACTTCCAACACATATCGTCAGCTCACCTTTAGCTAGTCTCCGTTTATTCCGTAGCTCTTTTATTTCGAGTTACTAACACTTAGCAACCGAACCGGTATCTTAATACCCTGGTGCTACTAGGAGTACTAGTAAAGTACACATTAACATAATGTATATCCAATATACTTCTATCGACCTTGCCAGCCTTCTTATCTACCAAGTATCTAGGGTAATTCTGCTCTAGTGATTGTTCCCCTTATCAAAGAAGAACTTAGTCTCGGGTTTGGGTTCAACCTTGGGTTTCTTCACTAGAGCAGCAGCTGATTTGCCGTTTCATGAAGTATCTTTTCTTGCCCTTGCCCTTCTTGAAACTAGTGGTTTCACCAACCATCAACAATTGACGCTCCTTCTTGATTTCTACTTTCGCGGTGTCAAACATCACGAATACCTCAAGGATCATCATATCTATCCCTGATATGTTATAGTTCATCACGAAGCTATA
This sequence comes from Aegilops longissima, assembly GCA_021605205.1. Classification (NCBI taxonomy): domain Eukaryota; kingdom Viridiplantae; phylum Streptophyta; class Magnoliopsida; order Poales; family Poaceae; genus Aegilops; species Aegilops longissima. The sequence continues at coordinate 812,105,807 of CM038677.1, forward strand.
GCAGCTTGGTGGCAATCACTTTGGAGAAACATCACTATCTCATCTGGAAGATCAACTCCCACTCGATTCAAGTGATTGTTGTACTCAGACAATTTGAGCACAAGCTCAACGATTTAGCTTTTCTCCCTTAGTTTGCAGGCTAAGAAAATCGTCGGAGGTCTTATACCTTTTGACGTGGGCACAAGCCTGAAATCCTAATTTCAGCCCTCGAAACATCTTATATGTTTTGAGAAACGTCTTTGGTGCCTCTACTCTAAACCATTTAACTGAACTATCACGTAGTTATCAAAACGTGTATGTCTGATGTTCGCAACATCCACAGACGACGTTTGGGGTTCAGCACACTGAGCGGTGCATTAAGGACATAAGCTTTCTACTGTCCGCATAATCGCTACTGTCAACTTTCAACTATATTTTCTCTAGGAACATATCTAAATAGTGGAACTAAAGCGCGAGCTTACGATATAATTTGCAAATGTTCAGGATAATTAATTTCATCTCATGAACTCCCACTCAGATAGACATCCCTCTAGTCATCTAAGTGATTACACGATCTGAGTCAACTAGGCCGTGTCCGATCATCACGTGAGACGGACTAGTCATCATCGGTGAACATCTTCATGTTGATCGTATCTACTATACGACTCATGCTCGACCTTTCGGTCTCTGTGTTCCGAGGCCATGTCTGTACATGCTAGGCTCGTCAAGTTAACCCTAAGTGTTTCGCGTGTGTAAATCTGTCTTACACCCGTTGTATGTGAACGTAAGAATCCATCACACCCGATCATCACGTGGTGCTTAGAAGCGACGAACTTTAGCAACGGTGCACAGTTAGGGAGAACACTTCTTGAAATTGTTTAAGGGATCATCTTATTTACTACCGTCGTTCTAAGTAAACAAGATGCATAAACATAATAAACATCACATGCAATTATATAGTAGTGACATGATATGGCCAATATCATATAGCTCCATTGATCTCCATCTTCGGGGCTCCATGATCATCATCGTCACCGGCATGACACCATGATCTCCATCATCATGATCTCCGTCATCGTGTCTTCATGAAGTTGTCTCGCCAACTATTACTTCTACTACTATGGCTACCGGTTAGCAATAAAGTAAAGTGATTACATGGCGTTGTTTAATGACACGCAGGTCATACAATAAATAAAGACAACTCCTATGGCTCCTGCCGTTGTCATACTCATCGACATGCAAGTCGTGAATCCTATTACAAGAACATGATCAATCTCATACATCACATATCATTCATCACATTCTTCTTGGCCATATCACATCACATAGCATACCCTGCAAAAACAAGTTAGACGTCCTCTAATTGTTGTTTGCATGTTTTACGTGGCTGCTATGGGTTTCTAGCAAGAACGTTTCTTACCTACGCAAAACCACAACGTGATATGCCAATTGCTATTTACCCTTCATAAGGACCCTTTTCATCGAATCCGTTCCGACTAAAGTGGGAGAGACTGGCACCCTCTAGCCACCTTATGCACCAAGTGCATGTCAGTCGGTGGAACCTGTCTCACGTAAGTGTACGTGTAAGGTCGGTCCGGGCCGCTTCATCCCACAATACCGTCGAAACAAGATTGGACTAGTAACGGTAAGCATATTGAACAAAATCAACGCCCACAACTACTTTGTGTTCTACTCGTGCAAAGAATCTACGCAATAGACCTAGCTCATGATGCCACTGTTGGGGAACGTAGCAGAAATTCAAAATTTTCTACGCATCACCAAGATCAATCTATGGAGATTCTAGCAACAAGAGGAAAGGAGAGTGCATCTACATACCCTTGTAGATCGCTAAGGGAAGCGTTCAAGAGAACGGGGTTGAAGGAGTCGTACTCGTCGTGATCCAAATCACCGGAGATCATAGTCCCGAACGGACGGCACCTCCGTGTTCAACACACGTACAGCCCGGTGACGTCTCCCATGCCTTGATCCAGCAAGGAGAAAGGGAGAGGTTGAGGAAGACTCCATCCAGCAGCAGCACAACGGCGTGGTGGTGGTGGAGGAGCGTGGCAATCCCGCAGGGCTTCGCCAAGCACCAAGGGAGAGGAGGAGGAGGAGAGACAGGGCTGCACCAAGAGGGAGAAAACTCATGTGTGTTGGGCAGCCCAAAACCTCAAGTATATATAGGGGAAGGGGCTGCGCCCCCTTTAGGGTTTCCCACCCCAAGGGGTGCGGCCAGCCCTAGATGGGACTTGGGGGGCGGCCAAGAGGGGGAGGAGTGCCTCCCAAGTCAAGTGGAGGCCCTCCCCCTTAGGGTTTCCCCCTTCCCATGCGCATGGGCCTTGGGGGGGCTGGTGCCCCTAGCCCATTAAGGCTAGGGCGCCCCCCTACAGCCCATGCTACTGTATTGGACGTGGTGGAACAATTTCCGGACCTCCGGACCCCTCCGAATCCTCCGAACCTTCCGAAGCTTCCGGTACAATACCGAAAAAACCCGAACTTTTTGAACCCGAACAACAACTTTCCATATATAAATCTTTACCTCCGGACCATTCCGGAACTCCTCGTGACGTCCGAGATCTCATCCGGACTCAACAACATTCGTAACCACATACAAACTTCCTTTATAACCCTAGCGTCATCGAACCTTAAGTGTGTAGACCCTACGGGTTCGCGAGACATGTAGACATGACCGAGACGTTCTCCGGTCAACAACCAACAGCGGGATCTGGATACCCATGTTGGCTCCCACATGATCCACGATGATCTCATCGGATGAACCACGATGTCAAGGACTCAATCGATCCCGGATACAATTCCCTTTGTCTAGCGGTATTGTACTTGCCCGAGATTCGATCGTCGGTATACCGATACCTTGTTCAATCTCGTTACCGGCAAGTCTCTTTACTCGTTCCATAACACATCATCCCGTGATCAACCCCTTGGTCACATTGTGCACATTATGATGATGTCCTACCGAGTGGGCCCAGAGATACCTCTCCGTCACACGGAGTGAAAAATCTCAGTCTCGATTCGTGCCAACCCAACAGACACTTTCGAAGATACCTGTAATGCACCTTTATAGCCACCGAGTTACGTTGTGACGTTTGGTACACCCAAAGCATTCCTACGGTATCCGGGAGTTGCACAATCTCATGGTCTAAGGAAAAGATACTTGACATTTGAAAAGCTTTAGCATACGAACTACGATCTTTGTGCTAGGCTTAGGATTGGGTCTTTTCCATCACATCATTCTCCTAATGATGTGATCCCGTTATCAACGACATCCAATGTCCATGGTCAGGAAACTGTAACCATCTATTGATCAACGAGCTAGTCAACTAGAGGCTTACTAGGGACATGGTGTTGTCTATGTACCCACACATGTATCTGAGTTTCCTATCAATACAATTATAGCATGGATAATAAACGATTATCATGAACAAAGAAATATAATAATAACTAATTTATTATTGCCTCTAGGGCATATTTCCAACACTCCCTTCGTTTTTATTTACTCTGTATATTAGATTTGATTGAAGTCAAACTTTATAAAGTTTGACCAAGTTTACAAAAAATGATATAAATATTTATCATAACAAATCTATATGATGAGAAAGTACAATCACTAATGAATTTATTGGTATTGATTTGTTATTGTGTGTTGTATTTAATAATTTTATTTACAAACTTTGTCAAAGTTTGCAAAGCTAGACTTTGATCAAAACTAATGCGCGGAGTAAAAAAAAATGGAGAGAGTATTATTATTTTGTTTCAGAAAGAATATCTTTGATTTGATCATCCCCAGTTCATACGGATGGCCATGGCTCCTGTGCAGTGTCATCGGGAAAGAAATCGTCTTGTGCAGTGTATCATATCTCTACCTGTGACCATCAACAGAGTTTTCTTCCCACTGGCACTGGTTACTGGTAGTACTCCGAGCAGTCCCGCCCTGCACTATACACCTCATGTGGATCGCTGGCAGGCAAAGTAGAGATGCCCAGCAACAGCTGGAATGCAGGATGGTACATAGCATAGCACAGTACAGTACATATATATAGAAGCTGCATTGCTTTGGTTTGCTTGCCGCTGATCACGTTCTCATCTCGTCCGGTGGCCTTAAGGGCATCTCCAGCCGTTGGCTCTCCAGGAGGGGCAAAAAATCGCCCTCTGGGGCGCATCGGCGCTAAACCGCGCACTGAGTCGTGATGCCCCCCAGTCGCGGCGCGCACGGTTAGTAAAAAAAGGCAAATACGGCGCAAATTTAACACAAACGTCGGCGAGTTCATTCAAACTTAAACATATTTTACAAAAAGGCAAATACGGCGCAATTTAACACAAAAGTCCGGGGGCGTCGTCGTCGTCGTCGCTGTCGAGGACCACGACGCCGTGCTCGTCCTCGCGCCCACGCTTGCGGGCGGCGATCTCCTCGAGGGAAGGCGCTGCGACCATCTCGTCATGGAGGTAGTCGCCCGCGCCCACCGCATGGCGTCCTCGTCGGAGATGCCGCGGGCTATCTCCTCGTACTCGAGGGCAAGCTGGCTCCGGCTTGGGCTCGACGAGGACGAGGCGGCGGGCGGGTGGAGAGGCGTTGGCGCCCGCGCGGACGCCGGAGCTGCGGGCGCAGCGCTGACCGGGCGCACAGGGCTCCGGCTTGACGGGCGGAGGCAGGGCGAGCCGACGAGGAGGAGGACCCCGGTCTCCATGCGCCTCGGGTCGTGGAGCTTCCGCGGCGTGAGAAAGAAGGGGAGCGGGTACTCGAGGCGCGGCGTGTTGCCGCCCTCGATGTTTTCGAGGACGGCCTCAACGTCGCGCCGGCACGCCCACCACCGACGCGCCGGCGGCGTTGAACTGCCGGAGGGCTCGACGCCGTTGCAGGCCTCGAGCTGCCGGGCGTGACGGCGGCGGAAGTAGGGTTCTCGAGCGGGCTGTCGGGGACGTCGTGGCCCCCCTCCTCGCCGCTGCAGATTCAGCGGATGCGCGCGATCTCCGACGCCGGGCGCTCCGCTGGTATCGGGGCACCGCACGCCGCCCGCGCTGATCCTCCACGCCACGGCACCCGCATGTCCGGCGGGACCGGGTACTCGGCCTCGTAAAGGAGGCGAGCCTCGTCTTCATGAAGATGGCGGCGGCGCTCGGCCATGGGTGTGAACTGGAGACGGCGAAAGAGAGGAGAGGAGAGGGAGAAACGACGACGGCGGGAGAGCGTGATGAGTCGCCGAGTGCGCCGGGGCGCGTCATATATAGGCCGAGGCGCGCGTGCCACCGTGTGTACGCGTGGCGGGCGAGGGAGGGCGAGGGACGCGCGTCGTCCGGTCTTCACTGCGCCGCCCGTGAGCACCAATGGCAGGCTGACCGGCGCGGCAGCGCGCGGCATCTTTGGCATTGATTCGCCGCGGGAAACGAGGCGATGAGGACGACGAAGGGCCGAGAAGAGAGCCGTGTCGCTGACGCGGCGGGCCCGCGGCTTTTTCGCGCCAAAACATTTCGCCCGGCGCCCCCCAGCGCGCCGGGTTCGGGTTGGGTTCGCCGGCGCTGTTTTCGGCCCAAGCCGGCGAAAATCGGGCTCTTGAGGGCGCGACTGGGCCGTTTTTTCGGCGCCGGCGTGAAAAAAACGCTTGGGAAGGCCTTCCTGGGGCGCGGCTGGAGATGCCCTAAGCAAGTGTTGTTTGGATCGGAAACTTGGCAAACAACACTGTAGCTACGATGCATTTCACAATCAGCTGCACCTGAACTACTTACTAATTTGTGAGAGCACAAAACAAAGAGCAAACAAAAGAGAAGAGTGTGAAGCTACAGGACTGTTCATTTCTTTTCTTGTGGCCCGGATAAAGTGGGAGTGGGGCTAGTAATCTCCTGCTGCCGCCGAGCTATTGGATTGGATGGGGCCTCTCCCTTCCCTTCCCTTCCCTTCCCTTCCCTTGGATGCTTTGCTTCCTTCCTTCTCCATTAGTGACAACTTTGGCATGGAGTCACCAAACGCTCAGCGCTACAGGAAGACTATTCCCTTTCTTTAGCAACAAGGCAACTCCTTTTCTCATCAGCATACAGGTTGTTCTACACTACAGTTGTATTTTATTTTATTTTTTGCCTAGATTGGTCTACACTACAGGTTGGTCTCCATGCCTAGATTGCAACAAGGCTGGCTCAACACCATCTTTGATCTACCGGCTTATGTGTGGAGAATTTGATAGTGAAGGCTCCCATTTGGAGCATCTGATTGTATTGAACCAAAATTGTCTTCAGTATTGTGTTAGATGGCTTAACTAGATACTTTCATTTTATATCTCGTTCAACTTTTATCTACCCTTGAATCAACCAATTGAACGTAAGTGTCTTCTATATTTGTAGCATGCAGCAGAGTAATCTAAGCCAACTGCACTGATATCAAAAGGTTGAATGAACTAGAGAGCATATATGGATGAACTAGCGTCTGATAGGAGCTCGGCTACGATCAGCAATGCAATTGAAATTATTCCAAAGAAAAAAACAATACAACTGAAATCAAAAGGTTCCAGATCATGTACGCTGGTTCTATACTTCTATCTTCAATAGTGTTGCAATCAAACATTCTGGAATCTGGATAAACAGGGACATGAAGCAAATTGTGCATGTAGGACGATTCAGCTAAAAAAAGAGGCATTTTGGACGATTACCAAATACAGCCTTCTTACGCCACGTAAAAGAAAACATGATTCGCAAACTGGGGAAACACAGATAATAAGATGCAGCTAATAGGAACATAAAAACTGCATCACAGCTAATATGATTGAAACATGATCCGAACAGACGAAGCTAATTCAGATAGCTCCTGCAATTTGGTTCGATCATTCGTCTCACAGATAAGATAAGATGCAAATCGATCAGCATTACACTACTACGCACAACATCGATTTGCCCCTAATTGATGAAGCTGAGATAGATTGCCACGGCCGTCCAGGAACCACAAGTCTGACCAAAACTGAGCTGAAACCACAAGTCTGCATGATGCACTAGCTAGAGATCATATAGATAAATTAAAGAACTACTGTAGTTGTAGTAAGGAAATCATGGCTTCAATCAGCAATGCAAATTAAAGGATCTCCTTGGATCGCTTGGTCGACAGCCTCGAATCTCGATCTCGACAGTCAATCGGATGATGGATAGGGTCCGTCCTGCAGTCAAGCCAACGAATCGGATTCGGCAGTGAGATCAGATCCATGGAATCATCATCATCATTTTCATGCCGGTACAGGTACACCTACACTACATCTAGGGAGGAAGGTGAAGGTTTAGGCTTTGGAGAGACCTCGGAGATGTAGATGTGGTCGTCGCACAGCTCGGTGAGGCTGGCGAGCTTCTTGGGGTCGAGGAAGCGGGAGAGGACTGCGACGGCGACGTCGATGTGCTTCACGGCGAGGCTCACGATCCTGCTTGCGCGGTACATGTAGTCCAGCGCCTTGTCCACCTCGCAGCCGCCTCCTCTGGCTGCGTCTGCGTTACGGGAATTGCTGCCGGTCTTGGCGTCCGGGTCGTCGGAAAGGTCTACCTTGGCGAGGCCCTCGGTGGCGGCGGCGACCGGGTCGGGAGAGGGGTCGCGGGGCTTGCCGGGGACGGGGGCCTTGCCGCCGACGAGGCACTCGACGCAGCGCGGCAGGAGGTGCTCCTCCAGCAGCATGATGGCCAGGAGGGCGGCCATGGCGCGGTCGATGGCCTGGGTCTGGGTGGTGGGGCGGGCCGGGAACTGCTGCGCGAGCGCGAGCAGCGCGTCTTGGAGCTGCTCGTCGTTCATGACGGCGAAATCCATGGTGGGCCGGGAGAGGAGAACGCCCTGCTGGCGGGCGAAGCGGATGCAGGTGGTGAGCGTGCGGGCGCCGTACTCGAGGCCGACGAAGTAGACCTTGAAGAGATCCGTGTCGAGCACCCCGAGCCTGGCGTTGTGGTCTTGAGCGGCGGGGCCGGCCTGGAGGCGCTGCAGCCGGCGCTGGAGCTGCAGGAGGCGGTCGCGCTGCGCCTTCACACTGTTGCCGGCCCTCATGGCCTGCATGAGGACGAATTTCATGTCCTTCTTGCTCCCCTCTCCCGCCATGGCCGCCCTCTATCTCCCTCGCTCTGAGGCCGGAGGCGAGTCTTCTTGTTCTTGGGAGGGAAGGAAGGAAGGAGAGCAGAGCAGAGAAAGGTTGGAGCTTTTGGAGGAGGCGAGCGATGGCTGGCTGGCTGGCTCCGCAGGATGGGCCCACCTTTGAGCCCTTTTGACCAGGCTCATTCATGCTCATCCACCCACCCACAAGCAAGCACAAGGGTAGCCACTGCAGGACAACTCTCACTCTAGGTGGTTTTTGAAATTTGAAAATGCTAGTCCATAGAGACCTAGAGTGTTCCAAGCAAGGTGAAATGTTTTGTAACATTGTCTTGTAGTAGAAACAAAATGAGTTAAATACATCATGAGTGCCTAAACTTGTTCGTTGCGGTCAGATTAGTGCCTAAATTTGTAAAATACATAAAAGTGGTGCTACAACTTGTCGTACGGTGCATATACAATGCCTCTGTCCGTATGCCACCGTATTTGCTCTCGCTGTGGGGTGACAGCTGGCGGCTGGCCCACAGATCAGTGGGTGAGCGTTGCCTGCGCTGGGTGAAATTCATACGAGTTTTTTTTTCAGAAAATCCCGTGAGATTTAATTAAAGTCAGAAATAAGCCATTAAAAATATATACTGCATCATCGAATTGGTTTCGACCCTGGGACCTCCACGTTAAATAGCACGCACGCTAGACGCCAAGACACTGCAATTTCCATTATAATTTTTCAAGTTACTGTTTGGTTTTTACAATATATTTTAAATGTCCAATATACAAATATGCGACTATGTCTATTAAAATATTTATTCTATTTTTATTATTTGTAGTTCGAAGAGTTAAACATGAACTGTTTGTAAAATTTATGTGGATTTAAAAAGTTCAACATACATTATGAAATATTGCGTAATTTTTTTGTATCTTCATTCAGGACCACAAGTACGGAGAATTATTTTGTATCTTCATTGTATTTTTAGAATATACTCCCTCCGTTCCTAAATAATTGTCTTTCTAGAGATTTCAACAAGTGACTACATACGGAGCAAAATGAGTGAATCTACACTCTAAAACAAGTCTACATACATCTGTATGTTGTAGTCCATTTGAGATGGCTACAAAGACAATTTTTGGGAACGGAGGGAGTATAATTATTAAAAAATTAACAAAGTTGTATTTTGAAAATTGTTCAATACGTATTAAAAATGATTGTGTAAAAACAATAAATTCTATAAATGGGTTAAAACATATTAAACGTGTTTGTAGAAATGTAATAATAATTTTACACAATAATTATTTTAATACATATCAAACATTTTATGAAATAGATGTTGTAATTTTTTTGAATGCGTGACAGGCATTTTTCATATACACGTTTAGAATTTCTTAATACAAGTGAGAATTTTCCAAAAATATCTTGCTTTTTAGAAAAATGCACTAACACTTTTTTAAGTTAATGGCAGGTAATATGTTGAGTTGTTCTCTTTTTTTCAAACATGAGAATTTCTTAATAATTTTTAAAATTTTCTACAAGTCAACCTTTTTCTTTTTGATTTCTCTTTATTATTTCGTCTGATATCCCTAATAAATAGTACTGTATCTGGATATTGCGTAGATAACTATTCTTGGCTTATTGGTTAGCACATGTGCACGTTGTGCGTGAGGTAATGAATTCGAACCCTGCCAGTGTGTTAATTTTTTTTATTATACTCTATTTTATCCCACATGCTGACATGCGGGGCCTAAATCTGACAGGTGAGATCAATGCAGTTTGGCATATTTAAATAAAATATCAAGGGCTTTTTGTGAAAATTATTTAAAGTACAAGGAATTTTTTGTAAAACAACCAGCCCACTCCTCTCACAGGAATTGACATGTGGGTCGACGCCATGTTGGCCCACCATGTGGGTTGTGCATATGCCCGGACGGAGGAACCGTATTTGAACGTTCGGACAAGTTTCGACACTAGTTTCATGTGTTTTACAAGTTTAGGCATCAAAGTGACCGCATCGGATAAGTTGAGGCACCCGTGGTGTATTTAACTCGAAAAAAAGCCTCCAACAGCTCCTGTAAATACTGAAAAAAAATTAACACCTCCTCCATCCTCCAAGTTTACTGGAAAGATGCCCTTCCTGTATTATTTTGGCGGGTCGATAACCACTTGAAACTTCATGAGCAGAACGCTAGACCATCCCGCGCCACCGCTGGATCACCGCCGGAATGATGCCGCCGCCGCAGCCGTCGTGAGGCCTTCGCCGCCGCTGCCGCAGCTCTGCCTGCCCTGCCCGGAAGGCCGATGTCGCTGCCACGCGCCACAACCGCCACGCGTCGCCGCCGCTTTGCCGCCACACGTCATCGTCGCCGCGGCTGCTCCGGTGCGCCGCCGCCACGTGCCACCTCAGCCGCCGATGCACCTCCGCCACTCATCGTCCCATCTCCATCGCTGACATGCGGGCCCTATTTGCTAGAGTTGTTCTACTGAAGATAGAAAAATAAAGATTTTACAGGACGATGTTTACGGGAAATGAGAAAAGTGACAATCTGAAACTTCCCATAAATTATACGGCCATCCCGTAAGCTGACACGTGAGATCAATTGCAGTTTGGCATATTTAAATAAAATATCAGGAGCTTTTTATGAAAATTATTTAAAGTACAAGGAATTTTTTGTAAAACAACCAGCCCACTCCTCTCACAGGAATTGACATGTGGGTCGACGCTATGTTGACCCAGCATGTGGGCTGTGCATATGCCCGGACGGAGGAACCGTATTTGAACGTTCGGACAAGTTACAACACTAGTTTCATGTATTTTACAAGTTTAGGCATCAAAGTGATCGTATCGGACAAGTTGAGGCACCTATGGTGTATTTAACACAAACAAAATCTGTAGCTATGAAAAATAAGAGCAACTCCAACAGGGCGACCCAAACGGACATCAACTTCGTCTGCTTTTTGTCCGTTTGGGTCGGCCGCCCGCCCGGCGTCCGTCCTGTTTTATATATGGTAGGCAGGGCGCCCAACGCGCCGACCCATATGTGCCGGCGTGACTGCCTGCCCCCCCCCCCCCCTCCCCCTATTTTTTTGCATGATTGCATAGTTTGAATCAAAATAAAATCGTTTTAGACCGAATAAAATTGCATAGTTTAACAAGCCAAATGAAAATAAAAAGGTCTCACATAGCTCTCACATAGTTTTGCAAAAGAATAAAAGAAGATACATCTATTGGTGGCCAACATGAGCCCACATATGCTCAACCAAATCATCTTGCAGTTGCACGTGAGTTTTTCAATCACGCATGTCTTCATGAAATGAGTACTTAACAAAAAACTACCACATTTCATGGAACCGTGCCTACAAACTACCACTTTACAAATTTGTGCCGAAAACTATCATTTTTTGTCTAATCTTTGACTAAAATCTACCATGTCAGGAAAGTGCCCGATTCGCCTCTTCTAAACGCCTTTCTGACAGGATGGGCCCACCTGTCAGCATTAATCTTCTTCCTCCTCTCTCTCTGGCATTTCGTCAAACACTTCATGTGCACTCCGCCGCTCTGCCCCGCCCTCCCTCCTAGCCGAGCCGTCTGCTCGCCTTGGCCATGGCGGTTGCCGTCGTGCCAAGGCCTCGCCACCCCCCGCTCGGCCTTGCCGCCTGACGCCGTGGTCTCGGACCCAGCGCACCAGGTTCACACCGGTGATGGGGTCGATGGGTCGGCGCCCGCTCGCCACCTTGAGAAGCAGGCCGCCGAAACCGAACGCGTCGCTAGCCATGGTGGCCTTGCCAGTCACGGTGAGCTCCGCCGCCATGTAGCCCAACGTACCGACGACGCGAGTCGTGGCAGGTTCCGCGCGTGCTCGTAGAGGCGCGCGAGGCCGAAGTCGCCGAGCCACGCGCTCAGCCTTGACATCGCGGTGCACCACGACCTGCTCCCACCCCTCGTGCAGGTACACCAGCCCGGACGTGACGCCCTTGAGGATCCTCACACGCTGCTCCCATGTGAGAAACGCCGGCGACAGGGACACGCCGAAGCCAGCGCCCGCACCGGCACGGACACTGCCGAACAGGTGCGCGTCGGGGCTGCTGCGTTGGGCATGAAGTCGAGACCGAAGCAGGTCTTGCCAGCGCTGCACCACCCGCGCAGCTCGACTAGGTTCCGGTGCCGCATGCACCGAGGCTCGCCACCTCGGCGACGAACTCGCGCATCCCTGCGACCCGCTGCTTGAGATCCTCTTGATGGCCACCGTGTCGCCAGAGCGCCCGAGCGGGGGTGGCGAGGCCTTGGCACGACGGCGGCCGCCATGGCCAAGGCGAGCAGGCGGCTCGACTAGGAGGGAGGGCGACGCAGGTGGCGGGGCAGAGCGGCAGAGTGCGCATGAAGTGTTTGAGGAAATGCCAGAGAGAGAGAGAGGAGGAAGAAGATTAATGCTGACAGGTGGGCCCATCCTGTCAGAAAGGCGTTTAGAAGAGGCGAATTGGGCACTTTCCCGACATGGTAGTTTTTAGTCAAAGATTAGACAAAAAGTGGTAGTTTTCGATACAAATTTGTAAAGTGGTAGTTTGTAGGCACGGTTCCATGAAATGTGGTAGTTTTTTGTTAAATACTCTCATGAAATTGGGTGAACTATTCAAACGTTGCCGCTACTCCATGCTCAAACACAACATTCTTATCCTGAAACTAAAACCCTTGATCATACAGACGTTGTTTCTTGGAACCCTTGAGTTTCATGTTTCTTGACACCCTGAAAATGCACAAAACCCTTGAGTTTCATGCTTCCTACATTTTTCCATACTGTGTCTTAACAGATATTTCTATTGTTTTGCATTATTGTAACTTAAACACTGGCCTTCTGCTTCTTGGTTTTCCTGGCTAAGTTGCATAATTACATCCATGCTTCTACCTTTATGTCCATGTTGTTCCATTCTTCTGAGGTATTCTAGTTTGAACATTGCCCCCATGCTTCTAGTTTCATCACATACTCTAGTATATCTTGTGCATGCTTTGCATCATTCCTTTCTTGGCTACCTCATTTCCTCGTTGCCATTGTGTGGTTAACCAGTTATTATCTCCCATTGTGCATGGAAAACACCAACTGAGAAATTGATAAATTGCTAACTGAGATATTAATGCACTAGTCGAGCGCCTTGTCCACGTCGCCGGCACTGGCTGCCGGTCTTGGCGGTGGCAACCCAAACGGACACGCGGGCGGACGAAATGGGTCGGCGCGTTGGAGTTGCTCTAAATGCTGTGAACTATGGGTTTTGTGCATTTCTGGCGATTGTTGTGACCTACATAAATACATTGAGTGATCGATTTCACTGAGTGGTGCTAGTTCAAAAAAGTCAATTTGCTAGATCGATTTTCATTGAGTGACGGTGGTTCGGTTATCGAACATTAGGATATCTTAGTAGCTCAGACCCATTACAAGTGAACAACATAGTCCCTTGCAAGACCAAATGAAAATATGGCATGCCAACATACGAACCTACTTATGTAGAATGCTTTAGGAATTTCATACACAATCCTTTCTTAGCTTGCCTGCTTAAGTAAAAGGAGCTACTATCCATGTAAAGGCATGCGATTTCATTCATCTTAAGACACATTAGGGGACGTAAACAAAAGACATATATTTGCGAGAGAAGGACTTCGCACAACCCCTCCAATAAACGTAGAAGGGGTAGTATTGTCCATACTAAATTATGTATTAGTGTACCCGCCGTCCGTCGTAGGGCCTGCCGCCCGTGTACGTCGCGCCCCGTACACCCGCGTCGTACGTCGCGCCCCGTGCGGTTCGGTAGTGCGATCGGGGAAGGGAAAAAACGCCCCACACCGACACCCCATCTCCGTGTACGCAACCCTAGCGGCATCAACGCCGCCGTGGTCCACCGCCGTCACGACGTCGAGCGGCGTCCGTAGTCACCCACGCGCCGTCTCACCGCTGTCGCGTGAAACCGACACCCCATCCCCGCCTAGGAAACCCTAGCGGCATCAACGCCGCCATGGTCCACCGCCACGACGGCGTCGACGACGCGTGCCGTCTAGTCGCGAGCACCGACGGCGTCCATAGTCACCCACACGCCGTGACGCCGGTGAAACGCCCAGCGCTCCCGTGAACGTTCTGTCCTGGTACGCGCCCTCCACAGCGTGGGTGGCAGCAACGCATCGGCGTCGACCCCAGGCGAGGACCCCTAGACGGCGCACAGTAGGTTCTCTGGCTCTTGTTTTCTTTTTGATTTGTCCATTGCATTTTTGAGCATTTTTTTATGTAAAATGATTCACTACTTAGCTAAATAAGAGAGGAGAGTAGTGACCTCTTAATGACCTCATAATGATTTTGTATGTTCAACTTTGTATGCATGTCACATAGTCATGTCACTGTTGACGAATTTACTGTATTCGCGATGATGTTTTGTGGAATGTTGGCATTGATCTCACACCTTATTCGCATGTGCATAGATGGAGCAAGTAACCGGATACGCCAGTGATGATTCCGGTAGCGATAATGGATCCTCGTCATTGAATGCGAACCAACCTCCCGGAGACAACTATATGAGTCAGGATGAATCGTACAGTGGTAATGTAAGTGCCTTCAATGTTGACCAAAACATATTGAATACGAACTAGTTATTTCACACTTACATGTCCTTTTAAATTTGTACAGCTACATGGCAATGATGACGATGAGGAATATGATATAGATGAACAGTTTTATGCAGATAGTGTGAGCCAGGTATGTTGAAAAAATTGTAGAGAAATGATTGACATAAAAATTGTATGACCACTTACGTTACTTTACATGTGCACAGATAAATGCTAATGGTGACAATGAGCGTAATAATATAGATGATGACAATGCCGAGAGCGAGGTCGATGCATCTCGTAGTGGGAGCGGTAGCCAAGTAAGTTCTTTACATTATTTATGGTTAGTAACAATACAAAACAGATTGACATGCAAGGTTATATGTCATATTTTGCAGGGAGGTGTTGATGGTCCTAGCGGGAACGATGAGCACAGTGATGATGATCAGTTTGACCTTGACATGTGCTATGATGAATATCAGCAAGAGTCACTTGATAGGCATTGGGCAGTGATGGTAAAGACATTCAGGTCATTAGACGAGGTGTACACGTTCTACAACAAGCACGCGAGGGAACGTGGGTTCAGCATCAGGAAGGACTCGCTAAAATTCTCGAAGGATCGCGCAAGGACTCCGCGCTTGAGGAGGTATCTCTGTTCCGCCGCAGGAAAACGACAGGCCAAGTTCTGTACCATGGAAGGCCGGACCCGCAGGCTTAGACCGGAGAGTCGATTCTTATGCGAAGCCCATTTGACAGTTAAGCTTGATAAAAATCTCAATCTTTGGTATGTCAGCAGTTTCTCCGATGATCACAGCCACACTCTTGCACGACCGGACGAAGTCCCTTTCCTCCGATCTCATAATCAGATCAAAGCATTTGAGAGAGCTGAGATCTTAGCTATGGCTGGAGCTGGGATAAGAAAACATATCATTTTTACAACATCGTTAGCAGGTATGGGTCGTATGCAAAGTCACCGTTTCAGAGGACAAAGCTGTATAACATGTGCTATAGGGAGAAGATGAAATTGCTTGCACAAGGTGATGCTGATACTGCCATAGGAATCATGTTGACCAGAAAGGACAGAGATCCAGACTTCTTCTTTGAGCACACGGTTGGCGCTGAAGGCAGGCTCCAAAACCTCTTCTGGTGTGATTCGCAGTCACGCCGGGATTACCTAGACTATGGTGATGTTGTTGTGTTCGACAGCACATACAAGATGAACAGGTATGGAATGCCGTTCATCCCTTTTGTGGGTCTGAACAACCACCGTTGCACTACGGTATTCGCCTGCGCCATTGTTTCAGACGAGACTGAGGCTACATATGTTTGGTTGCTTAACACGTTCTTGAAAGCTAACTGTCAGAAGAGGCCCAAATCTGTAATTACCGATGGAGATGCAGCGATGATAAGGGCTATCAGGAAGGTGCTTTCTGACGTGTGGCATCGTCTACGTTCATGGCATATTGAAAATAATATGCAGAAACACCTCAACCACAAGTCATTGAAGGAGTTTATGGCATTATTGTACTATGCCACTACACATAAGGTTTTTGAGGAGAGATGGGACGCGTTTGTGCGCAAATGGCTGACGGAGAAAACGAAAACATGGCTCCATAGGATGTACAGGAAGAGGACGCTTTGGGCTGCATCATATTTGTCTGGTGGGTTTTTCCTTGGTATGCGCAGTAATCAGAGGAGTGAGAGTCTGAACTCCAGCCTGCACCTTCATCTTGACTATGGTATGACGATCGTTGACATGATTGTACACTACGAGAATTGTATTGTTCGCCTCCGTGAGAATGAAGCTTATGATGACTACACGGCCTCACAGACTCTTCCAGTAACAGTGATCGAGTGTCAGGCCATTGAGTCGTATGCTGTAAAGCATTCACGCAGGCAAACTTTTATATGTTGCAAAAGATATGAATAAGGTAAAGGAGCTTGAGGTAATTGATAGACCGACAGGGACCGATAGTCGAGATTTGTGGTTGCGTGGAAGAATAACAGGGATCACAGATTTAATGTGGACTATACGCCTGTAACTCGGCAGAAACTATAAAGTGCAGTTGTCAAGTATGACTCGCAAAGGGCTTCCTTGCAAGCATATTATTCATGTTTTGAATGCACTGAACTTACCTGTGATACCCAAGTGTTGTGTCCTGCGAAGATTCTCAAAAAAAGCACGAGCTAGACTGCCCGTGAAGCGCACCAGCGATTTGTTTGCGTGGGGTTGGTCCAGTGGTGAGGACAGAGCTAGATATAGTGAGTTGACCATCAAATCTTCAGAAGCATGTCATGTCGCATGCAGTAATCCTTTCTTATTCGACAAGTTGATTGCAGCTCCGGATGATATTATAGCGAATAAGGACATTCAGGGAAATGAAGATGATAGTCAGAGAAGCTTCGTGAACAATAATCCATTTGAGCCTAACCGAGATCATATTCTGGTTCGTGATCCAGTAAAGGTTTCCACCAAGGGCGCACCTAAGCAGAACAGTAGAGGTCGCGGTAAGGGTGGCTCAGATGTGACAAAAAATGAGAGGCCTAAAGCATTTGACGAGAAATCTGGACGAAAATGTAGCATATGCAGCGGCTCAGGTCATAACAGGAGCACATGCAGCAAAAATGAAGAGTATGTCTATTATTTGTGTATGTTAGTTTTGCTGTTTCATTTACGGTACATTGATTCTCATAGTTTTTTGTATGCAGCAACTGGGCTTGAAGACAGAAGTGAGGACGGTGCATCTGTTTTACTGCTTCCATTTATATGTAACTATACGTATTTTTGCTTTGTTTATAATAGTTTCGTTGATTCATCTACCGTACATTGATTCTCACAATTTTTTTATTTATTTATGCAGCAACTAGGCTTGAAGACTCAAGTGAAGAAAATGCAAGTGCTTTACCTCTTCCATTTATGTTCGTGTTGAGTATTTTATATGTGTGAAACAAGATTATTTCCTACAGACCGTTGTCATTTGAGACTTGTTATTTTCTGTCCACTATAATAAAATTACTGTGGTGACAATTGTTATGTTGAGACATCATTGTTGTTGATATAAATATTCACTATTCATTGTTTATATGATGAATTCTGCATGTATTTACTATATATTCATTGTTTATATTATGAATTCTGCGTGTACTTACTAGTCCCGTCAGCTGTCGACTATATTAAAATAAGAGAAGTACTGTGCGAATTGTTGTTGAAAAAAAAAAGGAAAAAAAATGCCCATCCATCTCCACGGCGTGTCTTAATAAGACCATCGTTATCAAGCCCAGCGGGCGACTACAACCGGCGTTTCGGAGCACGCCGTGGAAACCAGGCACAACAGGGCAGAATCGACGGGGTACATCGACGGGGTAATAGACCAGAGGAGTTCAATGTGGCGACGGGAGCTCTGTATATAAACTGGGCGTCGTCGCCTTCGGCCGGCGAGGTGGGACTAAACTAGTGTTAGTTTTCGTCGCGCGTCGTCTCAGCGGGGGTAACTGGGCCGGCCCACGACACGTGGAGCCGTTGAGAAGTCTGCGCCGTCCATTGCCTTTTTGGGCCGGCCCACGTCGCGTTTGGCTGTGTCCACGTCGCCCCGCGGCCGACGCAAGTTTAGTCCCACCTCGCCGGCCGAAGGGGACGACGACCAGCTTATATACTCAGCTCCCGTCGGCACATTGAACTCCTCTGTTACTACCCCGTCAATGTACCGCGTCGATGCTGCCCTGTTGGGCCTAGTTTACATGCTGTGTTCTGAAAAGCCTGTCGTAGTCGCCCGGTGGGCTTGATAACGACGGGCTTACTAAGACACACTGTGGACGAGCAGGCAATTTTTTTACCTAAAATATTTTTTAAGCTTTTCTAAACTAAACTAACACCCAGTGTGTTGTAAACTAACTTTTTGTTAACAAAGTAACACGTAGTGTGCTGCCATAGTTTAGTGTACAAAAACTTAATGACAACACGATTACATATATGTTAATCTAAACATTATGTTTATTTTTTGTAAACATTTTTTTGTATTTCTAAACAAAATCATCGCGTTTTTTTTAATAATGTGTTACCATAGTTTACAACTATTCGGAAACAAAAAATCATGTAACAAAAAAAAGACTGATTATATAATATCTATGAAACACAATATCATGTGGACATAAAAAACGTAATTAAGTGTATAATCTTTTCAGCACATACTATCGTATGTATGTACCGTGTAACCAATCAAACTTACCTTTAATTTTTGGAAATACTCGTCCTCATATCTATTCACGGGTCCATTACTATGCGACTCTGCTTCATAATCGTTACCGGCGGTCTTCTTTCCGGGTCTAATGTGAAGCAACCAATATATCCTCCAAGTTGTACAACATGAAACGATCATCACTAACTCTGTCGACCAAATATGATGAGTATGCATTAATTACCTATAAATAATGTGTCAGATTTAACAATGGTGTTTTCGAATCAATTGTAAAACAATATATGAAATTAACTTACGTCGCCACTTAGCCACTCATGGTTAATAATCTGACAAGCTCTCCGCACAATGAGACCTTCTTCCAAGCCATCATTAAAAATTTCTATTTTGGCATGCTTTTGTGAATGCTCATGCGCGCGCACATACTTGATGGACGCTTTCACCACATCATACTCATCACTAGATTTGTTAACACCACCATTTTGGAACAATTCTGTAACGCACAACTCAAATAATTATAAACGCAAATATATAAATAATTATTACGCAAGAACAATTAGAAACACAAAAAACTTACTTCCTTACGCAGAACGTTTTGCACGCTTGTTTGGTTTAGGGACCACATAAGGAGACTTGACATGTTGTGATCCTTTGCGCTTGCGCCTGCCAATAACCTCCTCCACTTCCTCTTGTACTCCTTGAGAACCAAGCGACGCATGCGGTGCGATTTCGTCCGTCCCTAAAGATGTGGCAACTTTTTCATCTGATACTTCTGGTACTTGGATAGGATCATCCATATCACCCTTGAAACTATCCCAGTACTCAGGTGTGCAGTAAAAGGTGTGTTTCCACGAGAAGTTACATCACCGCCATCATCATCCTTTTGCAAATTCATTTTGGAAGATGTGCGGAACCGGTCTGAATCATCTTTTTGATATACAAACTCTTTTTTCGGACGTGCACCATCGTTTGAAGACTCATTAATGCCTCCGTACAGATTCTCTTCGTCCTCTTCCAGGTTACTGGGTTTGTAGAAGACGCTGGTTTTGTTCAGTTTCTCAATCATCCTCTGCAAGAAAACATTTCATCTTAGTTCTTCAATTCAGTGATGGACATTAAAGTGACGTGCTCAAGTGTTACCTGTGCGCATAACTCTGGCAAACGAAGCAGTTCCTTCCGAAGCTCATTCATCTCACTCAAAATCCGGTCCATAGTAGGCTTCTGGCTCGAAGCCTCCGAGGTACTGCCCTCTTTCCTCGTTCCAGTAACGTTAGACTTTTTGCTACTAGCTTTCTTGGTTTTTTGAGCTTCTTGTTCTGTAATTTTTTTCAGCCTATACTCCTCTGTAATGTTGTCATCGATCTACAAATGCAACAAGAGAATTATACATACAAACCATACGCACACTTAACTTTGTTTCATAAATGTAAAAAAACATGATTACTAGGATTACCATCCCAACACCACGACCATATTCATAGTCGTAATTGTCTCTTCTCACAGCCATATCTTCCGTCCAGTTCCTCATCAGCGGGCTCAACAATGCCAACGGATCATATTTTGGACCGGTGATTGGTTGCACCTTCTCCCAGTATAGGTACTGCAAAACACATAAACTAATTAAATTACATGTTCTTCCGTGACATTTTATAAGAAAAGTGTTCAAATTAATAAATACAACGTACTTGCAAAAGGGCGAGGTTCCCCTGAGGCCACTGCCTAACATGGTCGTCCTGCAGAAGCTTATCAATCTCCGACAAACAGAATCGTGAAGTGAATGCATTCCAGTTGAACTTCCTTATCAACTTAATATTTTGCACTAAGGCATAGTATTTTTTCGGAACGTATTCATGAGACACTGGTGCAATTATAGTTCCTAAGAGAACTAGAAATGTCATCCGAATAAAGTCATCATCAGTGCTCTTGTTCTTCACAATCTTTTCTATTAGATCATCAATCATGATCTTACCATTTTTCTTGCTAACAAAACTAACTGGTATTTTTTGGTTGCTTTTTCTCCTTCAGTACTAAGAAACCCAAAAACATCCACTACATTGTTTTTCCAACCAAAAATGGAGTACACATCATCAGGCCTTAGTGAAATAAGACCTTTACTTCCAGCAGTACTTCCAGAACTCTCTTCAACCATGAATTTTTTGGTACTCGGATTGTAACCTTGGAGTAAAAAGTGAAGCAAAAAATCACGCATCTTTATCGATGGTATTCTAAACATGCCCTGCATATCCGTTTCATAAAACCGGAATTTCTGACTGGGTGACAGTTTGTCAACTAGGCTAACCCACTTTTCAACAGAACATGGAATCACACCGTCGATATTCATACTGCATCAAATATATTTCTGTTACATACCATCGTACTGCTATGAGCCTCGTCGTATAAAAAAACTGGAAAAAAAACTTACACGACGGCGACGGTGGGAGAGGCACCGGCGGCGTATAGAGGGCAACGGGTCAGGGGACGCAAGCCAGCGCGGGCGCACCGACGGCGTTTGGACGGTGGGGCGACGGTGGGAGAGGCACCGGCGCTGTTTTGGAGTGTGGGGCGACGGCGGCGTACGTCGGCAGCACGTGCAGATCGCGGCGGCGGCGAGACGGGCTGGACGTAGAAGGAAAATTTGCATGCGCGTCGGCTAACGACGTCGCCCGAGCGCTGATTGCGGCGTCGTTGTTAGTGGGATGCCCCCATGCACGCATGCGCGTCGGTTAGCGAGACGGCCCGCGTTTTTTTTACAGGGCCTCATTTTTTTAACTAAATAAAGTAGGCACATTATCAAAAAAATTTACCTTAACCATTTTTTTTACGTAGCCAAACATGCCCATATTTTTAACTTAATCAAATAGGCTATTTTTTAAAATTAGCAAACGTGCCCATTTTTTTCCACATGCTACAGTGCCCTAGGAGGGCACGCACGCAAAAATTTGTCCCGTTTCGAGTCCGTATGGATTTTCTACGATTTACCGGGCCGAAAACCCCGAAAATGCTGCCCGGACGTGATGCAACGTGCGTTCATTGTCGGATTTCGTTCATTTTGGCCGTGGGGTGCCCGGGTGGGGCGCCACACGCGCTCGCAAAAGTTGGGTGCAATCCGTCAGACCGCTCAGGTACTTGCTGTGGAAGGGGGTGGTTTCGGTATGGCCGGAGGGGACCCTCGGTCGCAGGTCTCCGCTTCGCATCCGCCAAACGTGCCCATTTTTTCCCACTTGCTACAGTGCCCTAGGAGGGCACGCACGCAAAAATTTGTCCCGTTTCGAGTCCGTATGGATTTTCTATGATTTTTCGGGCCGAAAACCACGAAAATGCTGCCCGGACGTGACGCAACGTGCGTTCGTTGTCGGATTTCGTTAATTTTGGCCGTGGGGTGCCCGGGTGGGGCGCCACACGCGTTCGCAAAAGTTGAGTGCAATCCGTCAGACCGCTCAGGTACTTGCTGTGGAAGGGGGTGGTTTCGGTATGGCCGGAGGGGACCCTCGGTCGCACGTCTCCGCTTCGCATCCGCCAAACATGCCCATTTTTTCCAACTTGCTACAGTGCCCTAGGAGGCACGCATGCAAAAATTTGTCCCGTTTCGAGTCCGTATGGATTTCTACGATTTTCCGGACCGAAAACCACGAAAATGCTGCCCGGACGTGACGCAACGTGCGTTCATTGTCGGATTTCATTCATTTTGGCCGTGGGGTGCCCGGGTGGGGCGCCACACGCGCTCGCAAAAGTTGGGTGCAATCCGTCAGACCGCTCAGATACTTGCTGTGGAAGGGGGTGGTTTCGGTATGGTCAGAGGGTACCCTCGGTCGCATGTCTCCGCTTTGCATCCGCCAAACGTGCCCATTTTTTCCACGTGCTACAGTGCCCTAGGAGGGCATGCACGCAAAAATTTGTCCCGTTTCGAGTCCGTATGGATTTTCTACGATTTTCCGGGCCGAAAACCCCGAAAATGCTGCCCGGACGTGACGCAACGTGCGTTCGTTGTCGGATTTCGTTCATTTTGGCTGTGGGGTGCCCGGGTGCGGCGCCACACACGCTCACCAAAGTTGGGAGCAATCTGTCAGACCGCTCAGGTACTTGCTGTGGAAGGGGGTGGTTTCGTTATGGCCGGAGGGGACCCTCGGTCGCATGTCTCCACTTTGCATCCGCCAAACGTGCCCATTTTTTTCCACGTGCTACAGTGCCCTAGGAGGGCATGCACGCAAAATTTTATCCCGTTTCGAGTCCGTATGGATTTTCTACGATTTTCCGGGCCGAAAACCCCGAAAATGCTGCCCGGACGTGACGCAACGTGCGTTCGTTGTCGGATTTCGTTCATTTTGGCCGTGGGGTGCCCGGGTGGGGCACCACACGCGCTGGCAAAAGTTGGGTGCAATCCGTCAGACCGCTCAGGTACTTGCTGTGGAAGGGTGTGGTTTCGGTATGGACTTGGGTTTACAAATATTTAAAAATATTACAGAAAATTCATAAATGTTAATGAATTTAAAATTATTTTAGATAATGTTAATGAATTCAAAAATTCTCAGACTCATAAATATTAATGAATTATCAATATTCTCTGGTTCATAAATTTAAAGAATTTAAAAATATTTCAGAAAATGTTAATGAATTTAAAATTCTCGTATTCATATATGTTAATGAATTTAAAAATATTCTCTGATTCATACATGTTAATGAATTTAATAATATTTCAGAAAATGTTAATGACTTAAAATATCTCACCTTTTTTATTTTGTCTTGTTACTTATTTGTTATATTTTTAATTTCAAAATTTCAATTTTTCATCCACGGATTTACTATATGCACATATTTTAACAAAATCTGAAAATTTCTAAAACACTTTATAAACATTTAGATACACTTTTGATTTTTTATTCAGTTTTCTTTTATATTTTATGTGTTTTCATGATTTTTTTATTCTACAATTTTTGATAGTGGCATACCTTATTCTGTGCTATGTATATTCGATTGAAATTTTTAAATATATTGTGAACATTTTTATGCATGGGTCGGAAAAATTTCAAATTTTCTCAAAATAAGCGTTCAATATTTAACTAATTTTTTGAACAAACTTTGAAGACAAATTAAAACAAGATTCAAACAAACTAGATTGAACATAGAGATATTTTACATAGTCCATTCAACACTACCGAAACGAAACTAGTTTATCCGAACCTAAACGATAGATAGTTCATAGTTAGAACATTTAAAAAAAAGACAACTACTCCTCGTCGTCGCTAGCCAACAGATCGATGACCTCCGCCATGCCGTCACCGCCGTCACCCCCGCCGTCGTTGTCGCTGACCTGGGCTAACCGCTACCAGTTGATGACGTCGTCGTCCGACGACTCCAACGCCTCCGCCTCCGCCTGCGGGACCACTGGCGGAATCGCCGCCGCCGCCTGGATCGCTGCCGCCTGCTCGGCGGCCTCCCTCGCAGCCGCCGTTGCAGCCGCCGACGCCCGCAGGGCGACGAGGTAACCCGGCGTATCGTCGGGATCGCCGTCCTCCCGAAGAACCAACTGCTCCGGCGGCAGTTCCACCTCCGGCGGGCGGGGATCGCTGGCGCCGCGCGACGTGGTGGAGGGTTCACGGCGCGCTGCCATGGGGGGGCGCGGGACAAGAAGGCGGCGGCGGTTTCGATGAGGTTCGGCGTGACGCCGGACTCCGCCGGCCGATGCGCCGCCGACGGCGGCGTAGTCTTTGCCGCCCGTAACGCGTGGACGGCCGGCGATGTTGTTATGCCGCCGGTCCGCTTCTCCTCCGCTGGTGGCGCGGGCCGCGCCTCGGTAGCCGTCCTTGTCGAAGTTTCAATCGCGCGGAAGACGGCAACCGGCGCACGAGGAGCCCAAACCGTAAGCTCCTCCGTCTCCGGCGTTCGAGCTCGACGGCCACGCTACTGGTCCGCTATCGCCGCCGCCGGTGCGGAGCTGCTGCCGCCGTGGAACGACATGTCGCCGGCGGCCTTTTGGGAGGTGGAGTCGGTGGAGGAGTGGTGCTTGCGGCGACGGGCGGACGGGGCTGCGATTTATAGGGAGACGGCGGGGCAGCGGGTGGACGGGTGGTTGGGCAATTAATTCGACGGCAGGAAGCGGCGGCAGTCGAGGGCGGCGGCACGGCAGACGAGGGGACGGGGCGGCGGGGCGGCAGACGAGGGGACAGACAAGACGGGTCGGCGGGCCGCAGTTCACGCGCCACGACGCGCTTTCACCGGACGACGCGTGGATTGACCACCGACGCTTTTGACCACCGACGCTGTAAAAAAACGTACGTCGCCACAGTAAAAAAAACGCCGTCGGACGCGCGTACACGACGTCGTCGCCGACGGGTCACAAGGGTACGCCGCGAGGGCGGGCTGGGGAGGAAGGGCAATGACCATCCTACCCTTTTTTAAGTTTTCAGGTGAAGAGGTATAGGATGATCTGGACCGTTGATGTTTCCAGAGGTTGTACCGAAGAAGAAGTGTATTTGCGAACTTCGGATCTTAGACTAAATATTTGAAACAAACAACGATTCACACATGAATCACTAGAGACATTGTCTTTCTATCGCCAAGAACTTCCATAGATTCGTATCAAGCAAGCAGGGACAAGATTACATACAAAAATAACTAAAATGAGGCAGGCAGAAAATTATCAAACACGCAGGAGAAGGGACAACTAATACACTCTGCCTCGTGCATTATCCCATATAACCAACCAAGCATGTAGGATCGTTATCGATCATCAGTTCATCATTTCAGAAGAACAAAAATCGATCAAAAGAGAATCACTGTTACGCCTTATGGGCCAATATTCACAAACCAGGCATCATGCACGTATCATTATGCAAGATTGCTATCAATCCTAGAACGGGGGCAATTGACATAACAAAACATGATCAAACATAGCATGCCCAAAATCGCAAATTTGACATCCATTGCGTGCAGCAATTCGATTCAATCCGGTTGTCCCACTAATAAGATGCAGATCAACAATACACTAGATTGTAGGAGCCATTTAGAGATTAAGTAAACGCAGATACTAGCAGCAGCTAGCAAATTACTAGTCTGATGAAAATGAATTTAAATCATAAGTCTGCATAACGAACTAGTTAAATTCGACTTTGACGATCAACAATGCATGCCGTCCATGAGGTGCTTGCTGACCACAAATCCACCATCACAGCTAGAAGAAAATACAAACTGGGGAATGCACGCGTTAATATCAATTGCCATCCTAGGATCGATACAAATGACATGACAGAGCATGATTAAAAACATACGTAGTAGCATGTCCAAAGTCCCAAATTTGGCATTCGATTCGACTATCCCACAGATAAGATGCAGACCGAAATTACACTATCACATTACCCCTAACTGATGAAGTGGTCCAGAAAGACAGCCACAGTCATCTAGAAATTGATTGAGCACAGATAGTAGCATAGCAGCAGATTAATCTGACCAAACTGAACTAAAAGCATAAGTCTGAATAATAAAGTAGCTACAGATCATCATCAAAGATAAAAAAGACTGATAGGAGGAGCATGGCTTTGATCAACAATTCAAGAGATCCCACCCCCTTCAATCGCTTGTCGACACGCTCGATCGATCGGGTGAAGTAGTGAGCTGCCTAATCTGTTGATGGATATGGCCCGTCCTGCAACGAGATGAATTGTACAGTCAGATTGATGGATGAGTTGGACAGTCAGATTGATGGAATCATCGTCGCTCAAGCCGGTGGGAGGAGGAAGAGAAGAGGAAAGTTTGGGGCTCTGGACAGACCTCGGAGATGTAGGCGACCTTGTCGGTGAACTCAGCGAGGCTGGCGAGCTCCTTGCGGTCGAGGAAGCGGGAGAGGACGGCGACGGCGAGGTCGACGTGCTTGACGGCGAGGCTCAGGATGGTGCACCCGCGGTCCAGGAAGTCGAGCGCCTTGCCCAGGTCGATGGCCGTCGTCTGACGGGGCTTGCCGTCCGGCGAGGAGGAGTCGTGCTTGCCGCCGGGGTGCGGGGGGCGGGAGCCGACGAGGTGCTCGATGCAGCGCGGGATGTGGTACTCCTCGGGCAGCTTCACGGCGAAGAGCGCGGCCTCGACGCGGGCCAAGGCCTCGGGCTGGGTGGTGGGGCGGGCCGGGAGGCGCTGCGCGAGCAGCGCGTGGTGGAGCTGCTCGTCGGGCATGCGGGCGAAGGCGGGGTTCATGGCGAAGCGGCCGCCGTTCTTGACGGCTAGCTCGAGGCAGATGCTGAGCATGCGCGCGCCGGCCTCCATGCCGATGTAGTAGACCTTGAAGAGGTCCGCGGCGAGGTCCCCGAGCTTGTCCTCGTCGGGGGCGGCGGGGCCGGCCTGCAGGCGCTGCAGGCGGCGCCGGAGATGCAGGAGGCGGTCGCGCTGCGGGCGCAGGTTCTTGGCGGCCATCATGGCCTGCATGAGGACGCTCCCTACCTCCTCCTTGCTCACCTCTCCCGCCATGGCCGCCGCTTGCTTCCTGGCCTCTCTCTCAACTGTGGTAGCCTGGCAGGGGAGGAGCGAAAGATTGGAGTTTTGAACGAGGTCGGACGTCGGAGGGATGGGGATGACAGGTGGCTTTGCAGGACGAGACATTTTACTACTTCTGACCGGGCTCTCTCACGGTCACGGGGGTGGCGTCCTCCAACCGCTACCACTCCTCAGGCCATTTTCAAAATTCAAAATTGAAAATGCTGATGCATCAAGGTTTTGAATTCCAGATGCGGAAACAAAAAACTCACGGGGCTCCGAGATTTCCGGTTACAAGTACCAGTGATTAACAGATGATTTTTTAAATGATTCTGAATCCGGACAAAATTTGTTCAAATTCAAAACTTCGGGCTATATTGCTCGCTAAATGTGTTTTTTTTTTTGTGTACCGAGATTCGCAGTTACAAGGCGGTAACCGGATTTTCTGTTCCATAATCAAATCCTCATGACAGATAAATAGCCTCTGAGTAAAACAATGTGAATTTTCTTTGATAATTTGACTCGTAAAAACCCGGTATTCACACCCAGAGGAAACGACACATGACCTATGAGAGAAAAACGAAAGGTCGACGAGTTGTGTAGGATGATGAGATTCTCCAGTGGAGAAGAAACTAAGGGCAAGTCAAGCAGCTCCCCAATTGTCTTCCTGGTAGCCAGAATAGGAGAGAAAAGTGAAAAGTGCTACTCCGACGACTCTCCATTCGTCTCCCTGATTTTCCGCTCGCCGCGGTTTGGAGCTCGAACTCCCCTATCCATTGGTGAATCTGACCCCCTATACATTTGCAGATGTGTCCGGACGCATTCGCGGACAGGAGCGGGTCACCTCCCCCCCCCCCCCCCCCTCCCCCCATTTATCCGTCCGGGCAACACTAACTTAGATTTAAACATAATTACTTCACACAAAGATTAAAACTAACTATATTCGATAGAGAACTACACTAATCCTACTCATTGTCTGATGAAACGTTGATGACCCCCTTGCCGGAGCCATCGGCCTCGTGGTCATTGACAGTGGGGTGAATCTCCGAATCTCCTCCTTCGACAAGGTCCACACAGAGCCACTCATGTCGCACGTCGCTGAGGTGGATAATGCGGTGGTTGACCGCCACCTCCCGCCCGGACTGAGTTGACTCAAGGTTGGCATGTTTTCATTTTGTAGTAAGTGACCTTCTCGTGGGCAATGGTGGACAGTGGACGATGAGGTCAGAGCGAAGGGAGCGCGGACGGGGATGCCGTGGCC